>UPTC01000100.1:0-71621 GCA_900537255.1 Acanthocheilonema viteae | reverse complement strand
CCATGAAATTACTTTGACATATATGGAAATTTTCCTTAAATTTTTTTGTCTTTTTTTGAAATGTTGATATGGTAGACCATGAAATGATATATAGGAATTCGTTTGACCATGAAGTGCTATATAAGAATTCGTTTGGTCATGAAATGAATATATAGGAATTTATATANCCATGAAATTACTTTGACATATATGGAAATTTTCCTTAAATTTTTTTGTCTTTTTTTGAAATGTTGATATGGTAGTTATTACTACTGGGTTTTCTTTTTCCAAAGGTTTTCTTTTTTGACATCCTATACTTTGGTTTCAAATTTCCATGTATTATATATAAATTCTTACATCGTTCTGTCACAAATCTCTCAATCGTTAATCACTCATCACTCAAACTTTGTTGAGGAAAATAACAAAATGTTTAATACTTGCAAGAAATTTCACCTTCCTTTGTTATATATGTTTATCCTTTCTCCATTTTTCTCTTGTATTCTTGATTCTCTTGTTCGGGCCTAATGGTTTTCCTATTCTGTTGACTAAGTAGAATTAACTAATGTGTTGCAAAATTTCAAGTGGAACATACATAGCTAATGATTGATAAATTACGAAATATTGTATAGCTTTTCGAAAGGATATCAATCACAGTTACAATTATCCCACACACTATCTGCTGGTGATATTCAAATTTCAACTTTATCAAGTGATAATAAGAAGAAGATCCTTAAAAACTAATTCTTCTTTTTTTTGGTATTGATTATTGAAGATACTTTAATATAAGATAAAGTTAATTGCGAGAATGCTTAATGTTAAAAATCTTCAAAAAATCTCATAAAATATAAAAGCAATTAGAATTTCTATTATCTAAAGATTCATTTTAACATGTTTTTAGTGTGATACAAAATTACTGCTCCGTTCAAAAATTACTATATATATTTAAAGAAGAGGAAGACATTTTAATCTTCAATTTCTAAAAACTAATCCTAATATGTCAAAGACATTTGGACTGAAATAGCAATGGTTGCCAAGCCTTTGGAATTTCCAAGCAAACACGAAAACAGTGCAACCTAATAGCCGAACTAATGAAAAACACAAGTCTGAACTGGCCAGCCATATGGAAATGTCCTAGCCAGATGATTGATCTACATATATCAAATTATCTCAGTATCGGAGTAGACAACTTATTTCTTCCTTGCAAATTGTTTGTTCTCAAAATCGAAAGGCCTATTTTGTCACTTACCTGATTGATTTCGGGTGACAGACCGTGCCTGTCGCATATAATGTGACAATGTTTGATCCTTTGACCGCTTTACTGATTCAATTTTTGAATCGTAAGCACGTAACGTTACGGGTATATTACACATGTATGAGAGGTCACGTGGTGTCGATGACCCAAATACAAATGTCTTCTTTTCATTACGTTCCATTCCTTTTCTATGACCATTTGATAATGCATCAGCCATTCTCGTTCAAATTTTACCCTTACTTGTTATGATAATTCTGCTAAAAGGATAAATAGTTCGTTGACACTTCTGAAAATCCAAAGAGTAAAAGCTTAAAAAGCCTATTTCCATTCTTTTTTTTCACTTCCAAACATCAATATTGATAAAAAATTTGTTTCGAAAGATATTTCCAAACATTCTTTTAACTAAAAATATTTAAGGGTTAATCAAATTTAACATAAGAATGAATAATGAATGAAATAATCGAACAAATAATAATAATATCTTTTCCTGGAAAAATGAAATGAAAAATTTTCACACTCAATGAAATATGCTCTCTCACTCCCTCTCTCCCTCTCTCTCTCCTTTATTGAGCGGTATGAAAAAAGTGAAATGAAATGAAATGGAATGAAATGATAATTTTCTGATCAGTTTAGCAATGTAAAATTCCTATTGAAGACAGTCATACAAAGAAAGAATATATAAGTTCAAAAGCGACAATGTACGGCATTATTGAAAGGCTATCCTTAAAAATGAGAATAAGCCTAAGAGCCTGAGAGCCTCACAGCATCCTTGGCCGCTGCTATGAGATGTCGATTCTCTAAGAGGCTGGAAAGCACAGCGTTATGAATTTATTTTATCCTATTCCTCTATTCTTTCTATTCTTGCTCTTTTCCACTATCACGATTACATCAACTAAACTTTTACGAAAAAAAGGGAATGGCTTAGTTAAGTTTTATGTCCAACTGGCCTAGTTAAGTCTCATGGCTTTATTTTTTTCTCTTTCTGAAACATTCAAACATACATTTCTCTCTATTGGAACTATAAAATGCCTCTCAAAGAGAGAGAGAAGTTCATTCCAATTTCTTCTTCATTATTTTATTAGAGAAATTTTTGTCAATAAAATTGACAGCATGTAGAAAAAAAAATAAAAAAATTGAAGAAGATTGAAAATATTTCATTTATTGGTTTCTTAAGATAAAGAATTTATCATTAATCTTATCAGTTTATCGTAGCAGTGACAAGTCAAAGCACTCAAATCATCTATTACTCACCTTTTCTTATCTGATCTAATCATTGTACTTCTTCTCCACTCATACAAGTTACTAACAAAACAGTTATCTGCTGTGTTATGAATATGCAAATCGAGATCTGTCATTCTTCATTTAAAATTTGAAATTTCAATTATCAAAATGTATGTATGCAAATATCCAACGAAAATTTCCAAAACACACAACTTAAATTGTTAAATTGACAAGAAAATGCACATTTTTGCTAATTATGATCAAAATAGCAATAATGCATCTTTAAATTCCATATGAGTAATTTAAGATTGTGGAAGTTTCACAACGTTAAATGATAAAGAATGATTAATTTTTTGCAAACAGAGAGCTTAAAACGAACATACTACAATACTTATCATCAGAATTACTAATTAAAATTCATTTTTTTTACTATGCATTCATCATTTATTTAGGTTTAGGTTTAGAATAATTAAAACAAGATGATTTAAATTAATAGAAATTAATTAGAATGATAATCATGTATGATTCGATGCAGACATTTAATTTCAAAAATACTTTTTAAATGAGAGATAGATAAATGAGCAAATAAATAAATAAATGAAACGGATAAATTTAATGTTTTATTCCAAAAAATACTTTTAACTTTTTCTAGCTTTATGATGAATGCATAGTAACATCGATACTGAACACGGCGTTTTTTAAGAATGGGTAGCAAACTGATTTGTCTCGCAATGATGATAAGTACGAACGAATGAGTGGAAGATGGTACTCC
The DNA here is from genome assembly GCA_900537255.1 of Acanthocheilonema viteae. Classification (NCBI taxonomy): domain Eukaryota; kingdom Metazoa; phylum Nematoda; class Chromadorea; order Rhabditida; family Onchocercidae; genus Acanthocheilonema; species Acanthocheilonema viteae. The sequence goes on along the minus strand of UPTC01000100.1, from coordinate 68,397 downwards.
GATGAACGAACGAACCCTCAAGGTTATGTTAAAAATAATTATGATTGCGGGCAAACTCTTCAACTAATATTGTATTTTCCAGTGCTTTCAATTTTTAAATTTTACACAAAATATCACACAAAATTTACCATTTAAAAGATCTCAGAAGCGAAATTTGCCACCAATTTAACTGAATGAAAGCTTTTGAAAGCGGATTAATTTGATGCTAACTATATCTATCTTTCTGCTATCTAAAATTAGGAAATCATTAAACAAAAAGGATCATATTGATAATTTGAAAATGGACAAATTCAAACAATTTTGAACCCAAATGAAGTTATGCACTTTTTATCATATAACTGTTAAACTGATAACCTGAACATTGACAGATCCCAATAATGTCACTATTTTTTAACTTATCGAACCAATTGTTTCAACATTATTTTTGAAAAGAAATGATGGTATGTCTGAATATTTGAAATTAGAAGCTGTACTTCCAACTCCAAACTGCGAGGATTAATAAGGTTTCGTTGTGGAAGATTTACGTGATTAATATTAAATATGCAAAATTCTAATTTCACGAGGCTTGTTACACTGTCGTTGTAAGAGCGAAGTACGGAAGTGATGATATGGGTAAATGTTTTCATTTATCCTTCGGATAAATGAGCATAACGCATCAGATTGCACATCTCTGTCCAAACAGCTGCCCATAACTATTGCATCCACGAAATTCTTTTAATCTTTGTTATAAAATGACGATAATTTTTGGGAAAAATTTATTTCACAGAAGCTAATAAATTGGACAGAATAAACAAAAACCACTTCATCTTTATTGTCTAGAAAACGACTGCTTCTGCTATTTTTTTCTACGACACAATTTAAATTCTAATTAAAATATAAATAATTTCCACACAGAAACTGCTACAAAAAAGTGAAAATTTAATCTCTTCAAGCACATCATCACTGTCGAACATGAAATTTGCTGTCAAAAAATTTCACTTGAAAGAAATGCAGAACAAAGCAAACCCAATGACAGAGCGACATGAGATTGAAGAGATATCGCCAAATCAGTTTTAGAAATGACCAGAATAGATCATAACAATACAAAGTGAAAATTCAGCGGAATCAGGTGAAGCAGGAAATGAGTTGATAGTGAATATGTTTCACCGATTATTTTTAAAAAATGACTATAAACTCATTGTATAGTAATAAAACATGCAATAGCAAATTTTGAGGGTTTATAAAAATCAAATTTAACTGGCAAATGTGGTATTGGAAAAATCAAACTGGATTGGCGATACTGTGAACTTTTTAAAATCTATGTTAAATATAAAACTAATATTTCACAACACAACAAAATGGAAGTGTGAGAAATTGATGACAACATCTACATAATTCATTTTATTCTCAACCAAAGAGCTCATGTTTTTAACAGGTACATGGCAATTATAAATTTACAAAGACAGTATTCCCTTGAACAAAAGTAACAATACCGAAAGCGCTTTAAAAAGCAAAGCAAAAAATACGACAGCTACAATTTCTTACGACGTTCCCAAAATTAGAGCCACAATCATGCCATATAAACCCAATACCTAGAACGATTAAAAAATTAAAAATTAAGAATAGAAGTTTAACAATGAAGTTAAAAAAATTAAAATTAAAGCGCACCAAACAAATGTGAACTCAATTTCTATTTCGTAGCTTTCTTATGCAAGTTCTACTTTTCTCCAGCTGGTCCTCTTTTAACAGAAACTCTATTCTGCTAAAATGTGAAATGAGGTTTAATACCTCACTGAGAGATTTCTATCTTCATCCAACTAAAAAATAAACTCTCTTATTTGAAATTTTATGCTTACAATCGAAACCAATATTTCAACAAAGAAATAATACCTACCTCAGAAAAGATCAGAATGAGGATCATGCCAACGAAAAGCCGTGGTTGTTGAGCAGTTCCTCTGACTCCCGCATCGCCCACAATACCTATGGCATAACCAGCACCAAGACCGCACAGGCCACAGGTAAGACCAGCAGCCAAATGAGCGAATCCTTTATCTAAAGTATAACCCTCTGAAGCTTTTGTTACTTTGCCTTTCAGTACCATTGCCACCTGCAATATGAGAGGAATACATAACTGTTATATTTTTTTGAAAATAACAATAACAATAATTTAATAAAATTAAAAACGATTCATGCTTTCTTTTTTATTGAATATTATGTATTCAAATATCTCTAAATTGTGTAACTAGTTATGATAATGATTTAAAGATTAAAAGATCATATGTAATTCTCCAGTAAATAAAAGAAAATATCTTCACCAAATCCTCTTGCAACTGCTCCCAGATATAAAATTTAAAAAATATGTACACTTAAATATATCAACGTATTTCATAGAAAACTAAATATAAAACTCACGACTAGACCGTAAATACCAATAATGCCAGCCATAATGACGGGAATAACGGATTTCATGATCAATTCGGGACGCATTACACCCATACTCGAGATACCCACAGCTGATTTAGCAGTACCATAGGCTGCGCCAAGGACGGTAAATATCTGCGCTGATGCTGCTCCCATATACCCAAAGAAGGGTGAATAAGCTGGGCTTTCTGCTGCTGTCAAATCGTACGACATTTTTAAGTTTTCTGTTTATTAGAGAAAATCTGAAATATAAAATGTTCCTTGCTACGAGGATGTTTCCTTCCATCACTAGTAACTAATATCGCACAGTAAATCTGGATCTGTAACTTTTGCATACGACTGCAAAAAAAAAAAAACTCAATAACGGTGATGAAATGCAAAACAGCGATAGGTATCTCCACAAACGATTTAAAAACACTATTTACAATGGAACATAATACCTACAAAATACCAACAAATTCAAAAAATGCATCGTACAAATGCGAATACTTATCCCAAAGTACCACTTTCAGTTTTACATGCATTTTTATTAAATAAAATACAAATTTTTTGATTTTTCATCTTTTCTGTAGCAGGAAGTTTGTCATATATTAAACTGAAAATAAGATAAAGCATGAAAAAATTAAAATACAATTGGTTAGAGTATTTTGAAAATAAGCTATAGCATTCTCTCCGTAAAATTATTTGGATTTCACCAAAATACTTCCAGGTTTCGCACATCAAACAAAAAGATAATATGCCTTCCGTTAGGTAACTACAGATGGAATAATCTATGCGCTATCAGGATAATGCAGACTGCAAATACGAAATCTCATTTCAATGATAATGACAGTTGAGGAAAAATGATCTTTTCCACCGATATTAAAAGATATTTCAGTAACGACGAAATATTGAAATTAAAGCTATTTGCTAGAAAAAATCAGCAAGTCAATGCTTGAAGTATTACAATATTAAACTCTCTTTAACATCAATGAAATAAAATATCTCACATCTCCACTTAATAAAAAAAAGTTGTGAAATGAAAAAAATCATTATAATGAAAAAAATACATTACATCGACTACAGTACAAATTATCAGGAAGAAAAATCTACTGCTTTAATGGAAACAGTTGCTAATCACAACACAATACCTACCCTTTTCCCCCTTCCTGGACCTCGCCACCCTCGTCTTACGATTACAGAACAACTCCTCATGATGAAATATTGAATGTCCTTATCGAGGATCTTTCAATCCAAAACGTCCTGAAGCTACTTGTTAAACTGTCTTAGTCGATTAGATATGCGAAATTTTGCGTGTGTTTGCCAAATATGCGCACGACTTCCTGCAAATGTCTTGTGCATAAGTTGATTATACGCGAGAATCTATTGAGAATAAATATATTGTAATACATTGCAAGTGAGAAGTTTCAGAAAGGTAAGAGCAAAAGCATACAAGCAAGATTAATGAACTCATGACAGGCCTACATACCTATATTCTACGGTTTGGCAATGTCGAAAACACACCAAGTGATATCAATTCATCAGTAGTAGGAATACATTTATAGAATATGAGCAACAAATTACCACAAGCCTAAGATATATCAATTTTATAAAACTTATATTCGTGATACCACCATCCAGCAACTGCAAGTATACAAAGTTTGTAGAGTCTGTATATTACAAAGCTAGATTTGATTACTCAAGTATAATTCATTGTTTGCTTTTTAACTGAAACCAACAACATTCTTGAAAGCGTTATGCGACTTCAAATAATCGAAGTATCAAAATAATAGCCTTACTTTACCATCATTTCGCAGGAAGAGGAAAAAGTCCTCAACTAACTAACCATATGCTGCCATAAGTAGCACCACCGCATAGATTTTTAACTTGGAATAATCAACAACTTTAAATTTGGAACAATTCGAAAAATTAAAAATAAAATAAGCTGTGAAGCTTGACGTGTGTAAACGATAATTAAAAGGAATATGGTAGCGTGGTATCACAATTTTACTGGAGCATAATGTACAAATGTGTGTATAAAGTGCAAGAAAAATGGAAATGTGGAAAAACGTGACATTATTAAATTAGAGTCTAGGAAAATCCCTTTATACTGTTATCGCACAATGAATATTGAACTTGGATAAGATCTTTCAAATCCTAATAAGCAAGTACATTGCTAATTTCTCAATTTAGAGCAGTGTGTTCAACACTTTTGTATCAACTAGATATCAATCAAATTATGGTCAAAGCCGCCATACTGATACCAAAGCCTTTCTCATAATTTCCAGAATTGTAAATTCTATTCCGCTCTTATTTTGACTTCGAACCGAATGAATCCTCATATAATTTCAGGCATTTAATCCGAGTAAAATAATTAACATCCAGCTTTTTTTCTAAAACATAAAACTAAAGTTTATCTGTTTTTATCTATGTCTTCCAAACACGTCATGTAAATTATGTTGCTCCCAGGATCAGAGCAACAATCATGCCGTAGAGACCAAGCACTTCAGCGAAGATAAGAATTAAAATCATTCCTATGAAGAAACGCGGTTGTTGCGATAACGCTCGAACACCAGCGTCACCGGCAACTCCAATAGCGTAACCAGCGCTGCAACCACATAAACCACATACTAGACCTCCAGCAAACATACTAAATCCTTGATCGATTTTAAAGCCATCAGCGGATGATGTTACGCGACCAGCATATATTACAGCGACCACCAATCCATAAATTGCAACAATACCTAAGAACAAACATAAAACAGTTTCTTCTCAACAGTTCTCGATGCATTTTTAGAGGTATTCCTGCAGAAATGAGAGAACGGAAAAAATTTTTCCTCATTATAAGAATCGCATTAGATGTTCTAACAACACTGATAACTTTGGTAATAGCCTGTTCATTCATGCAGATTTCTTTCCAAATGTTTTTTCCAGAACTTTCTCGAATCTAAGATTATTACACTTTCAAATGTGGATGTTAAAAACTTCCTAATGGAAGCAAACGTCAACTATATTAATAGTGCAAAAACCGAAGCTTCCTAGTATTTTGCAAAACCGCTTATGATTTAAATGATGCGAAAAAACTTGAAAATTAGAAAAGTAAAAAAAAATTCCATCCCAAAGTGTTTTACATTACTTTGACATCGATAAATGCCCAGTAAAAGTCTTAAAGTACTTCAACTATCAAATATGAAGAACTCACCAGCCATTACAACAGGTATGATGGCTTTCATGACAAGATCAGGGCGTGTAACAGCCATGGAAGCAATACCCGTTCCTGATTTCGCAGTACCACAAGCTGATCCAGCTGCCGTAAACATCATTGCAGCGGATACTCCAAGTGTACCGAAGAAGGGTCCATACATCGCATCCTCCGCATCCGTCGTAGGCTCATATATCTCTCTAGCTGACATACCGAATTTCTGAAATAATTTTCTTCCAGCACATGAGAAAAATGCATTTTTAACAACACTGCCACACCTCAAACGTCCAAGACAATCATTTCTTGAACAAAAGGATTTATTTCTTCTTTGCTTTTTTGTTGATCATTCCGCATCGAATGCAATCTTTTCTATTTGTCAATTAAAGAATCATAATTTCAAGTAACGAATTTCAGGATGGGGTAAGAGAATGCATTTTTAGATCAGTAGAATATTAACAAGCAGGTATAAAGTTTAGCTAACAATTTACAATAGAACTATTAGCCCTTCAATTCTCCGACTTTTAATGCAAATATTAGCAATTCTTGACAAAAAAATACCATCTTATTGAGAAAATTATCAAGCAATGTTAATGCCTTCTCTTTCAAATATCTTCCATATTTTTGATGTAATATATGAGAGAAGAGAACAAAATACTATTTCATAGAATGAGGTAAACTGAGAAGCACGAGGGTTAAGTAAAAACTCAATGTAATGACGTAACAGGACTGCAGATCATGGCATGTCTTTTCCTCTTGCATGAAGAGAAAGAGTATCACGTAAAGAGAATTCTACTCCCGCTAAATTTCCTCAAGAAATCTCGGAATGGGATCTCGACAAGCGCGTTGACATCCGCACGAGCACACAAATGCAGTGTCGAGTACGACAAATAAGTTGCCCATGGCGAGATGAAAACACTCACAATAACCAAAAATCGAAAAGCACTACGGTAACGCCCGCGTCTATAGCTGATTGGAATGGCTTACAAGCGATGCGATGCGTCGCGTTTTGTGTTAGTGTGTGGTGGGAACAGGAAGGGACGGCGGTTGAGAAATTTGAATTTGTGCTGTTCTGAGCACGATTGTGCGGGATTTCTGATGATTTCATTTAGGAGCAACTGTACTTTCATTCTTCTACTTTTTAGCAGCATAGCAGAGGGTAAAGGTCAACACAGTAATTACGGGCGATTATATTCTTATTAGGCAAAGACATGAAGTTCGATGCCGTGCTGAAAATTTTCAGAAACGGGTATGGACTTGTTTTGTTTCTCATCCTTTCGTTTTTTTCCCACTACTTTCTTCTGAATGATTGAGATGAAAAGTATTGGGAGTTGAACATAAAACAAATAATAGAATGCAAAAATAGCAATATTACTAGTTAGGGCCGCAACGGTATCTGTTAAGTTTATTTTATCATATCTTGCCATAAGTTGAATGCTTATTGAGAATTCAATGCAAAAAATTAGAAGCAGCTAATGGTTTTAGCATCTCTTAATATTTTAAGGGAGAGAGTAGTTTGTTAGGGAATGAGATCTGCAAAAGATAGTATGAAAAAGTGCGTTATAAAACATTTGGAATACTATATTAGTCTCCAGAGCAGTTGTAATCAATAAGTGTCATCGTAAATCAATGGTTTTAAATGGTCATATTTCCAGAGTACAACTGTGGTACTTCAAGCAAATACCACTAGCTAATTAACAGTCAAATGGTATTACTGAGATCACAATAGTCTTTGAAAAATTAAAGTTCATTAAGAAAAGGTGAAAATGTTGAGATGTTGAATTTCAGATCATTATCTTAAATTACGTCAATATGGATCCTGCAGATTATTTCCTTTCAATTAAAGATTTGACTAAATAGCAATAAAATGGTGATGAAGAAAAGGAAGACGAAAGTGACTCAATTGGGGCGACGAAGTAACACACGAAAAATGGTGACGAAGAAACGCAGGCGGAAAAGAAACATCGAGGATATAGAGGTCAATCTTTTTAATATTTCAGTAAAGAGTTTTATTAACGTGTCACTAGATCTAATAGGATGACCGCCAGAGATTTTTGGGGTCTAAAATGCGCGTGCATAATAAAAAGTAAAAGGATTTTCAACGGTTGCTTCCATTTTAAGTTCACTTTATCCTTGGAAATCTATAATTTGATCCCGTCGATGGTAATGCTGATTAAAATGTTGCGACATCGAGTTTAGTACCGACTTCAAACTGTATGAACTTTTTACAATTGATATTACTTTTAGAATGTTGAGTTGCAGTCGATACCTTCCACTTCATCTTTACAGTCTCTAAATTCATCGTCAAAAGGATTAGTGACTATGCAGAATAACAGTAATGGTGATGATGTAATTGGAGACAATTATTTTTCTTTTTCTGAGCTTCCTTTGAATGTGCAGAAGAAAATTTTGTCTTATTTGCCTTTGAAGTTAGTTTCTTTTGATACCACAGGACTAAACCTTTTTCATATATTCATTTTGATTTATCGTATTACCCACTTTATTTCCAATATGTCATATTTTATCATTGATGAGGCTTGCTAAAAGTTTATTGATTCAAGTTCTGACGTGTATTCGGTATCTTAATGCAAATTGCAGATGTCGTGTACGTTTGGAGCGTGTATCGATGACATGGAAAAGATTGTTAAACATATCATGGCAGAACATCACTTTCGCGGACATCCCATCGACCGTAACGAATTCTTTTCAAATCCGGCCAATTGATGACCATCATGTTTGTGGCTTCTTACAGAAATGCGGACGTTATTTACGCCACATTGATTTCTTTATTCCTCATGTTAATATCGGCAGACATGTATTGTTCAGGTAATTCACACTCAGCAGTATAGTAAAAACTTTAAGGGAATTTTTTCGTGAACATCTTTTAATTTTTTAGGTATCTAATTATTAGATTCTATTTCGACACTATGCCCATTTTTATTCTCACATTTATAATTTCAAGCTTGATGTTTGCAGCATCTGTCAGAGATGTGTAAACTTGCGCGAATTACGTTTGATAACGGATGTAAATGGCTGTGCAATGACAAATCTGCTCAAAGAGTATAGCCATCAGTTGGCCCAACTCCAGTCTCTCAGTATTAGTTACCAGGCTCAAGATGAACTCTATAATGGGATGCGGTAAGCTTTGTCTTGAGTTTCAGTTCTAAAAATTTATTCTGTGAATGAGGGACATTGTTTTCTCGTATAATGAAATGTTCATCTTACCACTGGTATTTTAGGTTTAGCACAGTTTCGAAAAAGTAATTAACTTGATAGATAGCTTGATTCTATTTATTTTATATCATCCGATGTTGATTTAAATGGTTTTCAGTGCTGTGGCACGTTCAATGACAGAATTACGTTCTTTTCGTTTGGATTGTTATACAATGCCTGCAAATGTATCCGCTTTATTTCCCAATAGTCCTCATATGAGGATCTATTCGCTTTTATTGAAACAGGTAGGATATAGCTTATATCAGTTAAATTTGATTTTCATTCGTTTTATTCTCGATTTTAAGTTAGATAAAATCTTCCAGCCAGCTAATGTTGGTATCAGCAGTAGTTCATCAATTGGAGGATCTGCTCTGCAGTATGAATGTAAATATGTTCGTCCTGAATTTGTAATTGACTTCTTTGCTTATTTGGGGGATGTGTATCTCGAGCTTGAACAACTTGATATCTCATTTGATACCAATTATCCAGTAAATGAAGAGAAAATATATCATAATTTACGGTTAGTGCCTACTTTCACTTTGTGGAGTTTTAAATTCATGTTTAATTTAAATCAGGGATTTAAATCAATGACTAATTTACCTATATAAAATGACTTCAGTATGATCGGAACAACGCGTGCATTAAAACGTTTGAACTTGCGAATTGCTGCGCTGCTGGATAACAATACGGAATGGTTTGGAACGCGAGCCTTACAAGCGCTTGCCTATTTTTCGACGCTGACGCACCTATCGCTATGGACGTGTGCTCTACCATTTGATTTACCGCAGATATTGGCGAAATCACCGTTAGCGAATAACTTGACAATGTGCGCTTTTTATTGTTGAGTTATTTGTTGCGCTTATTCACCGTTACAGTGATATAACACTGCTATAAAGTGGTTTTATTTCATTAGCTCGGCTAACACTAATGCTATAGCAATATCAGCATTCTTCAGATCTAACTTTATGATAAAATCGAAATCCAGTAGGTATTTTTTGATTTAGAATGATCGGAAATAATTGTAAAAGAAACATTCATTCTTAATTAATCTTTGGTTACATTAGATCGAAAGAGCCATGACGTTATGTTAGAGGAATTTTTTTGTATTATTGGTCACTTTGACATTCAGGCTTCGGTTAGCCATTGTTCGCAATCTTTCAAACAATATGTTATGCGCCATATTTCGTGCATTACCATCGCTCACTTCATTTACCTTGATATATAGCGTTGATGGACGTTTCATATGTCCAGCTTGCATTGATGTGCTGACTTTTGTGCAGTTATTTCAGGTATTATCTAAAATTTTTCTCCAAGTTTCGTTATAATAAGTTCAACACCACAAAGGCTGAATGATAATTGGAATACTGATCAAAGGAATTCTAAGAAAAAAAATCGTAGCTGATGCTATGTGCTATAATCATGTTTTCTAGTGTTGTCCTAAGATAAGCGAACTGGAGCTGCATGATTGTGTTACAGTGGATACTACACGCTTGGTTATAGCTGCTCATTCGCATTTTCATAATTCAAGCACTTCCTTAGGGTATGTTTTCCAATCTCTGTCTTTGATAATCTTTGTTCAACTATTTTAAAAATAAGTGAGGGCGCATTATTAAAGTATTTTTTTGCTTTCAGAAATGATGATCGTCTAAAAATAGTGGTCAAAACAAGAGAGCGTAAACGACGCCGTGACTCATCAAGTAGATTGTTGCGTTGTTGTACAGAGATTGAAAGCACGCAAAATACGACGATTATCAATATCTACAAAACATGCTGTCATCCGAAAAAGTCATCTCCTGATCATCGATAATTTATCCATTTGGTTTCATCTCTTAAGGTTTTTATACCGGTGTACTGCGTTTTAACTTATTTATATAGAAATGTTTTGTTCAATAGTGGGAGTTGATACGTTGACTTCGAGATTTTATTTATTCCTGAAATAAAAAAATCTTCCAGTTACTGTTTTCAGTAAAGCATTTGAAACTTTTTAATGCGTGTATTCAAGACTCATCAACTGCCACTTTTTGATTTCAGATGTGATCATTGTCTTTTGAATTGTTCTCCTCGTCTTTCCTTTCATGTTTTTTATCTTAATTTTTTGTATGAATAGCTTTGAAATAACTGTTTACTGGCCTTTTTATGTTATCTTAATTTCGCAGGAAAAATTTTTAAAGTAACACTTCTAGTTATTTTTAATATCGAAGCGGTTTTGAGAATTCTTCCAAAATTTATTTTGGGTTAAAAGAATACTTTCGGAATTTTTCTTGTTTTAAAGACCTTTCACTGTTGTTCTTCTATTGCCCCATTGATGTTTTTTGTTGCTTCCCTTTATTCTTCCAAATTTTTTGATTCCGAAAAAGAGATTTCGATTTGTGTTGGAAAATTAAGAATTAGAACTAATTACTACAGTATTTAACTTCTTACCTCTTACAGCATGTTAATAAATCAGTATTTTATCTTTTTTTAGTGTTTCTTGTTACGAAAAAAATGCTTTATTGTGGGAAAACAAAAAAGTAGCTGTTTACACTGGAATTTTTGAAGTTCCAGTTTTTTTTCAATTTGAAAGTCGAAATGTGAGGCTAAGGCTTATCTGTTTTTGTCCGTGTTTGTACCTGTTCCTCCTGTAAAGTATTTGCGTTCATCGGGTTTTTGCCTCACATATTTCTGTGCCACTTGCTGCGTGTTGTCTTCTGCTACTTATTACTGGCTTTTTCTTTTTTTACTTGTAAAAATATGTCCTTAATCTGTTAGATAATTTTTGGGCATTTTTTTAATTTACATTTCAAAAATTTTTAACTTCAAGAGAGATTTGAAGCAACTGCGAAATTACTTTGTATTCTCGAATGCTTTCTTAGAGAATATTTCAAGTTCACTTCATGGTGTCCTTCTGTTTTTCAGTGTACGATACTCAGAAATCACTTCATGCTTATTCAGCATTCTATCATCTATTGTAAACAATGAAATTTGAACTGAAAATTTTTAAACTGGTAATATTTGTTAGGTAAAGTTTTATATGCTGGTATTTCTATGAAACTTTCGGTGTATTTTACATTTCATTCCCTTTCTTTAGTTAGTAGTAATATCTATTGTTTGTTTTGTGCTGGGCTTAAAGGTAAAAGTTGTTTTTCTTATTACGTTTTATTTCATTTACTAATCTTTGTTTTTGTTGCAGAAAAAAGTTTTTTCTGCATACATCAGACGGTTGCATGCTTGCTTTCAATGAAATACGTTTTTGTTCCGAATAGAGGGAACTAAATGATCTGGAATACTTGAAATTAGCATAGATTTGTGAGGAGTAATTGAGTTTAATCGGATGAAAAACGGTAGCTTGCTAATCTACTCGGATAGAGAGATAAGGTTGAGAAAGAAGTAAGAAACAAATTCGGTGAAAGAATTGTATAAATAAACTTAGAAAGCTTTGAGCTTTATTTCGTTAATTCTGACGTTTGATATGACTTGGGAATAGATTCGAAGTTATACTGATTTGCATTTGAGATTGAAGTCGTTGAAAGAAAGAGTGTACAAGAATTACAAGAGCGGGAATAACTGCATTGTTATCAGTTCATGTGAAGAATGTGCTCAAATGCAATGAATATCGCTAATTATGAAGTGGTGGGATAGGGATATATTGCATGCAGAGATATATTGGGGTTCAGGAAACAGGATTTTTGTTATAGAATGTAGTGCTGTTAGCATTTCAGAGCGTTACTTTATCATCACAAGCACAGAAGTTCATAACATGAATAATGTCGGTATTTAGTTCAAATTACTTTTCAAGTTCTCTATGGATGGTGTTACTCAATTGATTCCAAATGCGTCTCCATATCATTTTATATGAAATGTTGGGATAGCTCGGGATTAGAGTAGTACGAGATGCAAAACACGAACTAATACATTTAAATTCATCTGTAAATTGATCCATGAACATTTCGGAAAGCAAGGTATTAGTTTTTCAGAATGTATGCTTGCTATTGTGAAAAGTTATAGTGATGGTTTTACTTTTAAATGCAGATTCGATATTTGAAGAGAAAAATATTCAACGGTTAGTTTTTCATTTGAGGATTATCCTAGAGTAAAGTGTCATTTTTTTCAAATTTTTATTTGATCAGTTTTAACTGTCTCCTTCTCTTTCTTGAGAGAAAGAAAGAGAGTACTGCCTAGCTGTACTTAAAGCGGATCATAAAAATTTTGCTTTTCCGAAACTGCTGAAGTATTTATGGTGTTTTCGCGGTTTATTATGTGATTGGATGGCGTATGGTACCAACAGCATGTTTTTAAGTTGTGAGGAAAAAGGAATTTGTAAAGAAGCCTTCCAGCTGGATCTATATCATCGGTGTGGTACTTTTTATTGCATTTATTATCGGAAGCTGGAAGAATTATGTTGATTCAGATTATCAACTTTTCCACTGGTAGGTTTTCACTGTTTGTGTTAGTACAGATTAATTATGGCGTAAATCATTTCCTTGTGGAATTGAGAAGAAATCGAGACTGGCTACTGATACTCGGGTGATTGTTCAGTTTTTTCGATGTATTCAGGCATGTCCCACTTGCAACTATCATTCCGACTCATGTGTTATGCGTATTGGTGCCATATCGAGACCGTGAGACAGAATTGCAAATATTCGTTCCTCACATTGATGATTTTCTCAATGAACAAAATGTCCTTCATAAGATAATTGTTTTAAATCAGACTGATGCGTTAAGGTTCAATCGAGCATCGCTAATTAATGTTGGATGGTATGAAGCTGATCGAGTAATCGTTCAATTATATATATTTTTTAATCAAAATATTTATATATCCTTCCACCTTTTCTAATATTCTTTTATCCTTATATGTGTCTTTTTATTCTCTCGCCACATGGAAGATATATATATATATATATCCAACCTATTCCTTTATCCTAATAGAAAACATCTAAACTTAACAACTAAGAGCTGATTTAAAGTGTTTTAGGTGTTCAACTTTTCTTATTTTAGGTAGGATGTGATTATTTAGTCATGCATGATGTCGATCTTTTACCTCTAAATCCACAGTTAGATTACTCATACCCAGGAAAAGGTATTATTCGACACATATCTTCTCCAGAATATCATCCGAAGTAATTTCTCAATATTTTTTTACCTAACAACAAATACTTGTAAGATTTTATTACTTTTTATTTCTTTATCCTTTTATTTACAGGTACAATTATACGAAGTTTATTGGCGGTATTTTGCTTTTGACAATGTCCGATTATAAAATAGTGAATGGCATGTCAAATAAGTACTGGGGCTGGGGTCTGGAAGACGACGAATTTTATCTTCGTTTAAGGTGAGAATGTTTTCTCGTATTAGTATACTCAATTTAATTATAGACGGAAGTAGGGAAACAAATTTTATGAAGACAAAAACAGCACTGAATAGGATATTCATAGTAGAATAGAACGATCTGAATTTCTGAAAAGATCTCTGGATTTCATGATTTTGTTAAGGGATGCAAATTTGCTCTCATCTTTACAAAGGCCGGTGAATTTAACAACAAATCGTTCCAATACTTTTCGTCATATACACGATTCAAAGCTACGAAAGAGAGATGTCAAAAAATACGGGAATCAAAAACAAGTAAGCTTTAATTCCATTATTTTTTGAGTGCCCTAAAATACGCCGCCTTGTTATAGTTTTTTAGTAAATGTAGCGCAACTAAACTGCAAAAGCTATGAATCCTTTTAGATGACTCGCAAGAGAGACCGCATTAGTGGTTTGCATTCTGTGAAATATCGTATTGTTGGACGAAATCTGCTCAATTTTCGAAAGCGACCAGTGGTTTCTGTGCTCAATATTGAATTAGAATGTGACTTGAAATGGACTGATTATTGCAAAGCCTGACGTAGAAAAATGGTTCTTTTTAAATTTCATTGTTTTTAAAATGAAATCATATTATTTCTTTCTATTGATAATATGATTTCATCTTTCTTCAGATTTTTGCAAATTTTGTTTTCAAAGGTTTTTATTTGCAGTTTTAGTGCAGTTGAAGCATAATTATAGTACTAAGGCACTGAAAATTTGTTTGTTTTCACAAAATTTCATTCTTTATTTTGTAAGTCATTATTTGTTGTAGAAATTAGGTAAAATGACATTAAGCAGATTTTTTATGCTGTATGTTGCAGTTCTGTATGAGCAGAGTAGCTTTAGAAGTGATGCATGAATTGTGAAAATTAAATCGTCCAAATGGATTTTAGTAATCGGTGTATTACTTGTTCTTGAAACTTGAGGTTACCCGATTAGATTTTGTTTGACATGAGTAGGCGTAATATTTATTACTTTAGATCACCTCTGCTCCTCTGCATAATTCAAAAAGAGTAGGTAGAGAATATTCCTGTTACTGCCGGATTTTCTGATTCATCTCAATTATTCTCTTTTTTTTATTCTTTGTATATTTTTCATTCTTTAGCTTTTTTAAAGCCATTAATCTCCATAAAAAATTAATTTAATTCTTTCAAATATTGAATGGAATAGTGACGTCGGAAATCTGATAAAACAGTTTTTTTGTAACCTTTGTCTAAATTATTAGATATATTTTTATTTACTTCTAAAATTTGTTCTGAATTTATTCACGATGTAAAAAACTAAAATTAATTTCGAACTGATTTTATAAAAATTACTGCACAATTTTTAGTTCATTGGACTTCAACACTATATGAAAGATTTACAACAGCGTAAAGTTGGAGAGACTAGAGAGATTGACTTTTGTGGTTTGTATACTTTGCGTTATTTAAGTTACCATTTCTTGGTTATCATGCTAATCCAGGTTCATTGTTTTGTAAAATTCCGTCTGGCAGTTTCACGAAAGAAATTCCTTATTTTAACTGCTTTATCAATATCATTAATCCATTTTCTTAGTTGTTAAATTATAAATATTGATTACTTGAACCAAAACATCTTTCACATTTTATTGGATTTCTCGTAGAGTTATCGTAAATCTTGTAAGACAAAATGTTGATTGTGAAAGTTAAAAGCAATGGTATAAATAAGATAATATTATATAGGAATCCACAATATGAACAGGATTTTTATAATTAAGCTATAAGTTATGGTTTGACACTCCTCAATTTCACTGTTGAAATCGAAATTTGTTTTTTGAAAAAATTACTTAGGTAAACGCTTAAGGTATTCTTACTTCTATATTAAGTTTTTTTGATCAATTTTAGGTCTTGTTGAAATTGAATGATTTTGTGCTCAATAATAAAACTTTCAGCCTCTGATTTGATGTTTCTTTTCTAATTCATGTTTATTGATGTCATTACATAAATTTCATCTTAGCAGCTTTATAATGATTGATGATAATAAAGAGGTGGATAGATAGCCAAACTAATCCATGAAAAGATATACATTGTTTTGAAAATAATTCTCCTTGTTTTCAAATTACGTGAATTATTCTTTTAGCTAATCCATTACTGTTTGGTATAAACATTCGTGAAATGTCCTGACTTTATATTTACACCGTAACTTCTTTAAAAAATACAATCGGCTTTTGCCGGAATTCAGGCTGGAATTGCATTTCATATGATGACACATTTTTTTTACACATTCTGGGGGGTATAGAATATTCTGATTTGAATTTTCCATATTTGTGATGGCGTTAAGATATATGTTCATATTGCTGTATTTGGCCAGTTAGGTCTGGTCATCGAATATGTTTCTTTCTAGTTTATTTTGATGAATCTGAAAAAGTTTGCTTTTGGTTTTGTAGTATGAGTTTGGGAATCGATGGTGTTACCGTTTTAACCGATCTTCACTGGCTTATCAGGGAGTCTGAAATAAGGTGTTTGGTGGACGCGGAACAATGGTATGTTTGAATTTTTTATTTTTTTTTAATTTAAATAATTTATTCATTCAGCTTCTATAGTTTTACTAGTTTTATTCCTTAATGTGCCGAGTTTTGTTTCTTAACATTGATACTATTCTGGCTGGTTTGTGGATCACAAATAGAATGTCAGTTTAATTGTAGGGCTAGCGAAATGCTATTTTATGTTAGTGAGAATTGGCATAGTTCCTATGCAAAGCATAAGTCGTCACAGCCCGAAATACGAGAGATGGATTACGTTACGACCGAGCCACATTTGGCTAAAGTTGCTGCTTTTGGTTCGTTTTTCTGACAGTCTGTCGAAGTATCAAAATTTAGTGAAATTCAAATGAAAGATTTTGTATAAAATGTTAATAGCAAAACTATCCTTACATTTGGTGACTGTATATTATATTGATGGCGTAACACTACCAAATATCATTTTTCACTAATCGTTTAGTCTGGTTCTAAATGCTATTGTTATAATCACTAAAGTTTTTATAGGTAGAGCTTTAATCAAAAAACGTGAGTTTTATCGAGCTACTTATTTCTTGAAACAAATAAAAGATGAGTCATCATATGATCGTTTCATGTATTATTGGGCAAGATTTTTGGTTAGCAATTTGTTATTTTTTTTTAACTCATAAATGTTTTCTTTTCTGAATTTTCACAAAAAGTATAAGAATATATAGGTCATTATGATGAAAGTAGAAAGAGTAGTGTTCTGAATATACTTTACATGTTATACTTTATTTTTGGAATATGAACCTCTAAGTTGTCAATAAATTGTAGTTGGCTAAAATTTTAGATTAGAATAAGTCATAGGTTCAGTTTATTTTACTCTGTAATCAAATAAAGAACACACGTAAAAATATTGACATTTTTTACAATGTTTATTTTTGAAGTTGCTAAATTTTACATAATACAAAACAGGCGTATGAATATAACCGACTTGAAACTGAGGCAGACTCAATTGGTCGAATGGAGTATGACGATTCTGAATTTAAGGAACTTCACAATGAACTCTGTTTGCTTGGTAGTGATCATCCTGAATATTTCGATACATTTCTTCTGTATATGTTAGTCTGTTTTTCTTTATAACTAAGAGAATGCTTAATGTTAATATGGACAATTTAAGGGAGCATGGTGGGCTTCATATTATCTGAAAGGTAATCAAATAAAAATAATTGTGGTAATTTGAGCAGGTGAAATAATGAACAGCTTTTGCAGACTTGCAAAGGTGCGTTGCAGTTTGAAATTGAAAGAGAGAGCAAAGGAAGCATTCCTCGAGTCCATATCATTGAATCGAGCTATGTGGCCATCATGGGAGGAATTGATTATGCTTGTAGATTCTGCGGACGAGGTAAGGTGAATTTGAGACAAGTAACAAACATTTTGCCCAAACATTTTACATTGATTTAGTATAGATTTTCTTTACTTCACAGTTAAACGCCCATATTAGATTATTTTTTTCTTTGAATTTGCACTCAGTACAGAATTTTCGTTGTCGAACTTAAAAGAGATTTAGAAGAGATTATCCAGTCTTATTCAAAATCTATATTTACTGAATTATCATTACTGTTACAGGCTGAAATAGAAGCGTATTCTGCGGATGGGCACTGGATGTATCAGTTTTTCAGAGCTGCAGTGCTTTCTCGATTCCAGTTGCACAAGAATGCCTTGGAACAATATGAGAAGTTGAGCAAATGTGGTTTTCCAAACATGCCTTACATTATGAACCAAGTTGCTGCTTCGTTAAATAATATGCAAGGTTGTTAACTGATAGATCTCCTTCACAAATGTTGTCAGTATAGTTTTATTGCTTTTAATATTTTTCTTGTAATTTTTAATTCAGAACATGATATGGCATTGGAATTTTTCAAAAAAGTGCGCAAGATCGATCCATATCGCGTGGAACAGATGCATTTGTTTTCTGATTCTTTATATGTCCGAGTAAGTCAGTCTTTGACTTGACTTGTTTGACTTGTTTAATTGTTTAATAATTTGAAAATGGAAGAAAGTATTTTGAGATCCAGCTTTATTTCAATTGATGTTTACCAGTTTATGGGTATTTTAGATTTTAACTCTCCAATTCTTTCAGGGTTCTCGTTCAGATTTGGCCGATCTTGCTCATACTTTCTTCAAGACGCACAAATTCTGCTGGGAAACATGTTGTATAGTAGGCCAGTTTTCTATTACTGTAAAACCACCGAGGGTAAAGATTTTCAAAGTAAATATAAGAACTTATTTTAATTTGAAACCTATCTCTTGTTGGACTAATGGTGCTTTTTTTTCATAATATTTCATTATTTAAGAAACTAAATTTTAGCCAATTACTATAGTTTGAGAGGTGAACATGAGAAAGCAGTTATTTTCCTGCAGCGTTCACTCAAACTCAATCCTAATAGTGCAGCAGCGTGGACACTAATTGGACATGAGTTCATGGAGCAAAAAAATAATCCAGCTGCATGCCTTGCATATCGGAAAGCAATTGGTATTATTACAGATGTTGCCTTTATATATTGAAAAGTGCTGAAATTTAAAATTGCACTAAATTCTAAACTAGAAATCATTGAAATCAGTGATACTTGCCATTATACGGTACGAATTAACGATAAGAATGTGATCTGCCTTGCTAATTCGGATACATGCGAAACTAAAACCCAAAAATATATCTATTGCATTATTGTTAGCTAATTTGCGTGAATGTTGTTTTTATTTTCATTAGATTTGATAATAAATTTAGAAGCTGATTCGCATGATTATCGTGGCTGGTATGGTTTGGGTCAGCTTTATGACATACTGAAAATGCCTTCATATTCGCTTTATTATTACCAACAAGCACACAAATGCAAGTATGACTTTATATGTCAACAACAAATGGAGATAACTGATAGGGATAGAATTTGTTCCAAAAACGATCGGATTCTTTAGATTGTTGAATTATGAATTTTTCTGACCAGGATCGCTTGTCGCTCGAACTAGAATCACGATATAAAACAAGTTAAGCTAAGTGATACTAATTGTATGTAAAATTTGAGAATGGATTTAATGTAGACTGAACTCAAAATGTTCAGTTTCCTCACTTTCGTTGTATACTGCTTTACAGACCAGATGACTCGCGTATGTTAGTTGCATTGGGCGAAGTTTATGTTCGACTTAGTCAAATCGCCGATGCTCAAAAATGTTTTCTGAAAGCATATAAGGTTGGAGATGTCGAAGGAACTGCGCTTATGCTGCTTGGAAAGTGAAAAATATTTTCATCCTTTTTTATTCCTTATGTTTTTCTTGTTCTTCATTTATATTAATTATGTATATGTGTATGACTTCAGTTCACTCCGTTTCTGTTACAGACTTTATGCAAAATGGAATGACAATGATCAGGCTGCATTAATCTATGAAAAATATTTGAACGTTTATGGCGAAGAATTCGTAAGTTTCCTTCATACGTGCTTACTGCCTGCTAAGCATCATTTTCTTCTGGAATAGGTATCGTCATTAATATAAAGTTTTAGATGGACGACTTGAATAATGTTGCGACATGTTGTTCTTTTCTTGCCAAATATTATCTAAAGAAGGGCGATTTGGATACAGCTACCCCGTTTGCGCAACGTTGCCTGGAATATGACACCGTATGTTAGTTTTCCACAGACTGCACATAAATGCAATTTTGAAGTAATATCCATTTTAGTTCATTGTTGTAACTAACCTTGAATTTGGTTAGTTACAACAATGAACTAAATTTTAGACAAAGGAAGAAGGAAGAAATACATTGCGCCAAATAAGTCAGTTGCATCATCGGCACAGTGTGTTGCCTGAAACGCTTGTAGCTGCATCAGATGCAACACCAATCGCAGCCATGCATGCTGGAAATATCGAATGCCAAGGAATTCATGTTTTGCCCCCAGAAAATTCAACGTAAGTCAAACTTCTATCGAATTCTATCGAATTAATCGGTAAACTGGAATGAATAGATAAGATTAACTCTTAATAATTGGTGAAAGTTTTCTTTGATCATCCATAATAGACTTTTGTAATATATAAATGTTTTTTATAGTCCTCTTCATGGTTTCCACACACCAGCAATCGAAGAAGGTGAAGCTGAAATGGTTATCTCATCTGATGCCTCTGATGTTTCCGACGAATCATCTTTGAATGCTTCATACTAAATTTGTTACTAAGAATTTATAGGTTTCTTCTAAATTTTAATTTCTGCAAGCAGCCGAACCTATATTTCTTGCGGAACATTCCAAATTCCACTAGATTTCAATTATGATTTAGTGAACATTAATTTTGCCCATTTAGAAAGCACGATGTTCTTTTTATTGAAGATTTAGTTAAAACAATGAGCTCCTCTTAGAAAATTTGGAGTGAATTCTACTTCATTAATCCGAATTCTCCCTAGGAGTTCTTTGCTTTATAAAAAGTATGTCTTTAAATTTACAAAAAAAGTTCAGGAATACTTCACTTTTAAGACCAAAGATGCCCAAAGTTTGTTGCACCTTTGTTGTATTTTTAATGTATATTTTAGATTACCATTAGTATGAATTAATTCAACTGTGCCAATTTCTGAGAAATTTTTGCAAAACTCCATTTGATTGGGATTTTTATGACAATGTGAAAATCTATTTTTAAATAAATGTTTATCCAATTTTTTATATAAACCATTAAAAAAGATTAATCATTACTAGAATCGCTGCAATAATCAGCTAGGCCCTGAAGGGCAGATAATGATGGTGCTAGTGAAACGGGTAGTGATTTATCATTTTTCTCAAAATTTTTCGATATAGAATATTCTGGCAAATCTCCAGGATTGTCAATTGTATCGTCAATTTCTGTTTTAACAACTATCAGCTCATTCCTTTCCACTTTTTGTTTCTTGACAGCAACAATTCTTGATAAAAGTTCCTTTTGCGATGTTCGTTTATGTGTTACTCCAATACCTTGTCCCATACCTGGTTTCAAATCCGTTACATCAACAGACGAGCAAGTTGGTTTCTGGTCTTCTTCTACAGGCTCATGCTTTATTTCTTTTTTCATATATATCGGTAACTCCATATCTTCGTCTCCATCATCCAGTATTCGTTTAACAACTTTCCCGTCTTCCGTTCTGCCATATAATTTCTGAATGAATTTTTCATCTTCTTCTTCCTGCAGCCGCAAAGCCTGAAACAAAATCATTTCATCATCTTACAAAAAATCCGTAGTATGTCACGACGGATATTAAATAGCTCAATTAAATAATATATCTCACCTCTGCTTGAGTTCCGACTAAATTTTGGAAATACTGATCTGAGTCAAATGTTTCATGACGTCGATTTGTTTCTTGTAATTCCTCTAATTTACCTGAAAATTGAGGATTTTAGTTTGCAAAAACTGGTGGTTCATATTTATAGCGCATTTTTGTCAATAGTTACGGTCTAATGGTTTGAATTGCTTGACTCCTCCGCATTTTAATATGTGCGATGTAGATTAGGCACCAGTGATAATACCAAATCAACCACCATTCATGGAAATAAAATTTGTATAAAGCAAGTAATTCATCACCAATAGTCTTTTCAAGTTTGATATACCGAAAGTTATGTCATGCTTCAATATATAGTACGTTTTCCTCTTCAGATTAAGATTCACAGATGAATATGGGGAACACTTATTCCGAAAAACAATGTCAACACAATGAGCTTATGTCAGACCCCTATATCTCAAAGGTAAATTGATTCAATTAAATACACGACAGCTTCAAATGTACAACTGACAGACATCATTGTGACCGGAAATGTGTTTATTATAGTAACTATAGTAAAGTGACTTACAATCATTTTTTTTAATTCATTTACTTACCCAGTGCTTCCATTTCGGCTCGGCTCATTTTCGTTCTTTTTTCAAGCATTTTCATGGGATCCTTCTTTTCTTCCTCCTCTTTCGTTTCTTTTGCTTTCTCTTCCTGTTGGTACAGTTTGAAAGCTTCAAAAAGACGAGTTGCTCCATGTTCTTGCTGATAATCACAGTTTTCCAAATCAGTTTTAAATGTTATTTCGGCTAAACAATTTGGGCATCTGCAAAGCACAGTGTGCACGATTACAGACTTTAAAATTAATAACTAACTTGAATAACTAAACTGAAAATAAAGTCACTAAAAAAGAACTAACCGGAAATAAAATCTGAAGATTTTTAGCCCCAAATAAGTTTCACCATCCGCCGTCTCACGTCTCATGTTAAACTTTTTTCCCTGAAACAAAATGAGAATTAAAAAGTTTCAAAAAACCAACGATACTGTCCTCATATTTCATTCTACGCTTTTTCTATGTCGCTTCATACTACCTGTGTGATCTATGTTCGTTCAAGGTCAATTTACTTTTAATTCACATTCACGCTTATTATTATCAAAATAGCTTTAAACTGAAGCAAATATACCTTATATATGTACTCATGACAAGTATCACATTGCATATTATAAGGCACCATTACGCGCTGCACAAACTGCCTGTTCCGCTGTCCTTTTGCTCGTGGGATTTTTGAGGGATCAAAATCCGGTGGATAATATTTCTGGAAAATTTTACTTTTTTGAAAAATAGAACAAACTTACAACAAAGTTGCAAACCAACAGCAACAAATTGGATTAAGTTTTATGGCCGGACAGTTCCGAAATTTGCAAAATAGTTCATTTGTATGTATTATTGTAAGTTTATGAAGGCAATCCGTTATTAGCTTTCTTCAACTGCATTTATCTCCTTCCTTTTTTCTAAGATGACAAAATGTACCATCAATATTCACCATGAAATGGAAAAGCTATTTATAGTATCATATCTTTCTGCTACGTTTGCTGAATGATCTTACAGTGCGATGGATTTCATTATGTGATAAAATCTAAAATTCGCAGTTGAATTAAAGCGTAAAAACTAACCTGAAAAACTTTCCGCTCTGTGCCAGTCATTTTCAATTACTTCTCGCACACTCGATACGACAATCAGAAATCCTGAAGCAACGAAAAAAACGGAACAATAATTATACCAGAATGGTCCGTTGAATGGAGGAGCTTTTCGGATGAGACGTGGATTTTCACACTGTGGTTCTATTAGAGCTCGGTTATTTCCGCCGTATCCTTTGGGGTGGTTTTGTCCAATCCGGTTTTTAAGTAAGATTGCAATTATAATTTTGCGATATGAATGCAATCTTAACACAGTAAAGAAGAAATAAAGTAGAGTTCGCTGATCAAGTAAACGGTGGATTCTGGATACTAATTTTAAGTTTAAAAATTTCTCAATACCACTGGGAAGAATTCGCAAAATTGTGAAACAACGCTAAAATAACTCAAAAGTTGCTTGGATCCAATACATCCATCAATTAAAACAAATTTAAATATTGTTCAGCTTGGTGATCGAACATTTGCGCAATTTATCTCATTTAAAAGCTTTGCGTCATTAAAGTTGATGCTATAAGTGGCATCGGTTACCAGCTGTTATTATGTAAGCGAGTTGAAAAACCGGTAGCTCAATTACACCACAATAGCATGGGAAAAGATTTCGAGTTTTTTTTTTTGTCTTTTTACAAAGGGATATTTAAGAAATTTCACTCTTTCAGTTATAGTTCTGCCTTCTGAAGTATAAAAGCTTAAGTTGATTGTTTCTAATTGGTAAAAAACTACTGAATGCGTTAATTAAGCATTAGCTTCTAAATTATGTACAAATGAATAAAAAGAGAAAAGGTGTTGAGGAAGGGACTTCGATCAAATTTGTGTCTGAGTTACTTATTTTAGAATGATAACAATTGTTGAATTTTCACAAAGCATATATACAAATGATGATAGAACCTACTGGCAAGAAAAATCTTCAATTTTGTTTAATTTTTAATTGTAAATTTTGTTTAACTTTCAATTTAAAAAAATGCAAGTATCTAAATTATTGAAGCATTCCATGATTGTCTATCAATGTGTTCATTTACAATCATTTCTCATTCAATGACAGATTTCAAATCTAAAAGTTCGCCTCACATTTTTGAGCCTAAATTATTCATTCCACATAAAGTTTGTTTACCACATCTAAAGGCGTTGTTATTGTCTGGACTACATAATCAAAAAGAATGAAGTACAAGAAAAAAAAATATGTTATTGTTGATTTCTTTGAGATAGATGTGAATGGAACTGTCGTACGAAAAAACTTTAATCGAAAGGCAAATCACGAAAAATTGTAATTAGTAAATAATACAGTACGTGGAAATAATTTCTTACATTGTTTAATTTAATTTATGAAGAGCAGAATCTCATTCCAAGCAATACTTTCATCGTTTACTAATCATTTTATAAATTTATAAATGAACTTTGTGCACTGCATAATAATTAAATCTGAAATAAAAATGAAGCTAACATGAAATCCCGTTGCTTAGCAGCTATTCATTTACAATTATTGATCTTCATTTAAAAAAATTATGAAGTAGTAAAATTGTGTGTGAAATACTTGTTATACGATGAAATAAAAAGGGAGATACGAAGAGGAAAAGGGAAAAGCTGATATCATTCATCAATTTCACATTTAAATGATCAAGTTATTCGGTTCTAAGGATCATGAACATTTTTTTTTCGCTTAGCCATAAAATTGATTTCTTGAATTACAAATGCAAAAAGCACAAAAATGCTCAACAATCGTCTATTGAAATTAAAATGAATTGGAATTTCCAACCAATAATACTTTCCCTTAAATTATTAGCGGCGCAATTCTTTGATTTTATCAATCGTCATCAATATATTATCTTTTTATATCGGTTATACGTTTTGAAGAAAAAATAAATAGCCTAAGTACATTCATCGAACAAGTGCTATCAAATTTTTCTATTTAGTCCAAAAAAAGACAGTAGAGTTTAAAATTTTCTACAACTATCTTCTTATTGATAAATGTCCCAAAATAACAAAAATACATCAAAAATTTAAATTTGCATAATATTCAAATGTACTAAAACAGATAAAAGAAAAGAGAGGAAAAAATTAATAAATAATAACATTTTGGTGTTATGAATGCATTTGTTTTTTACTTGAAGTGCAGTGTTGTGTAAAGGACAGTTGAGAGAAAATTTGGATTTGTTATCAAACAATTCAAAAAAAAAAAATAGACGATCGAATTGCATTATTGCTGTGGGTAACGAATCATTTCTCTTTTTTTTATTTGTCGATTTCGTTTCAAATTTGATTTCATTGCTCTTTTCTTTCCCCAACATTGATTTTACTTGCAATAAAAAAATTTTTCCCTAAGCCTTTACCTCAATTAGTTTGTTTTAATTTGCACATACCGTTAGCTCCATATATTCTCTTAAATGATTGTTTTTATTATTTCACTAGCAACTTACATACCCATTGAGAATCGGTTTAAATTTCCACCATGAAATGTATTGCCTTATGAAAAAGATTTTCACTAAGTAAAATTCATAGGAGAGAATCGAATAAAATCAACCCATTTTCATTGGTTAGCTCATTTTGCGGTTGTTACATCTAATAAATTTTAAAATTTTTAATTTCAATTTATCCATCTGGTTGAATGAAAACTTACATTTTCAAGCAAGTTTAACGAATAAAATTGCTAGAATTTTATTTACTTTATCAAATTATCATGCAACGCTAGTAAAATGTAAGTTAGATTTTAAATTAGTTTTTTCTTTTAAAAAAAATGAAATTATTCAAATTTGAGCGACGAAAATCACGACAGTGTTACGCGATATATCATTATATGATGCGTGTAATTCATTTTGGACCGGTTTTCAACCTTCGTATTGCTCTCTTCATAGTATTTTCCCAACATTGCTCCTCACGCTCTTGTATATGTTTTATTCACATTATTTTGTACAATGAGTAAAGATTTCCCATCTGCTAAATGCAACTAAAATATTGAGCAATGCCATAGTTTTCACGTAAGATCTACGTAGAAGTCTCATATCTTTTATATTATTTAAGTCATGAACTAAACTTTATTCCTTTATCATCATAAGTTTAGATGAAAGTAAAAAGGATATTTTTGTGAGGAACAAAACCAATCGTTAATTGAGATACGATTAATACCTATGATTGTAATTAACATTGCTGCATTTTGCAATAAGTTGCGCAATATCCGACACTGAAAGTAATCACATAAATAGTATTCTCTTGAACTTCGTTATTAACATTTATTAATTTATCATCCCATGAATTATTCGCAAATTTATTTTTATCACTTTTACACTGATGAATCATAATCTTTTTGATTAATGAAAAAAATTGAAAGTGGAGTGATTCATAAAGATAACAGGAAAATTATGGAGCAAACCATAATTTCATTCTCAATTTAAATAATTTTAACTTACATTCATGTTACATGAATTTTGTTCAATATTATATTTATTTTTGTTACTGCTACATTGCTCTTCGGAAGAATGTTAAAGTTTCAAAATCGATTGTATGAATTAAAAACTGTGATTTATGTTAAATGTTTGTTTGGAGAACATATGAATGGAATGATGATTTAAAATGATTATAAGAAATTTATTGCTTCAAAAATCATTGAACAAACACTTCTTTTGCAACATGATTTCATCCTAGCGTCAGTCTATGTTCTTTCCAATTTCTTACAACGATGATAAAAAGTATACATTTCTTCCTGGAAATACTTGAAATTGTGTAATAGATGGATATGAAATTGAAATTTTTGATATTTTAATGGTTGTTGTTTACGATTTTTGTCGTTACTCAATTTCTAAAACTAATTTACTTGCTGAAATTGATTTCACAATTTCATTGGTTGCTCATTTCATTCGTTTCATTTATTTGAATTTATAAATAGACATATTCGATATGAAAAATGGTAAGAGAATACAAATTCGATTTGTGACAGTGTAGTTATCCTTCCACGGATATAACTCAATGGATTGAGCTTTATTTCATATGTCAGATTCATCCAATTTTTAAATTTCAGCAACTTCATAGCAGTTTTATTTTTGTTTTTCTTTTTTGACAAAGGCTATAAAAATTGGAAGCAATTAACAAAATTATTCTAAATGAAGAATTAAAAATAAGAGCCGCTGAGGCAGTGCAACCAATCATTGAAAATGAAAATAAAAGAGGCATGCCTGAATCTATTTTAATAAATTCATTTCTGATATTCAACACAATAATTAACATCATATAACGGAAATCTTAGATATTGATGTTACTTCGGCTTGCTTTTTACTCAATAACAACAACTTTTAATGATAATTTCGAAATTGATACAAATTAATGATAGAAATTTGAAACATTTTGTAAACTTACAAAAATGCCATGAAGCTGTTACTGTGCGCAAATATTATAATTTGCTCTTTTTTGTTTATAAAAGTCAACTTAGGAAGCCAAGCAATTAGGGAATAGGCCTGGAACAATGTACGCATCTTTTTATTCTAAAGACTTATCTTTTGAAACCAGTCTGCTGAGATAGATTATTTCATTTATGAGCCATATTTTTAGGGTAAAATATGGTTTGGGTACGTCTTTTTGAATCAAGAAGGCTTTTGGTGAAGGTTTCGCTAATAATTGGCCAAGTTGGGACAGAGTATTAATATTATTTAATATGATTCTTAACTAATATTAAGTATTGAATAGTATGAACAAATATTGAAACTGTTCAGTTAGATTAAGTGGATGGATGGGCCATGACAAACAAGAAATAATAATGACTTAACAGGACGTTACACTCTCTCACTGAATGATAAAGATTGACTGAATATTCCCGATAAGTCAATCATAAAACTTCAGCTTCAAACTGATTGAAATAGAATAACAAGGTTGAGTAAAGAAAGAAATGTAAACGAGTGACAGCTATGGTTCATCGATCAGTGAATCGATGATTGTTCTTTTCATTATATTTCTAACAATTCTGCCCTCATTTGTTATCTCTCCGTTATATTTAGCGAAGTTTGCGCTACAACTGATAAGCTAATAGTTTAGTAAGGACCGATAAAGTTGTCTTGTAGTTATTTATATATTCCAAATTTGATTTAGCACTCCTTGATCAACACATTTGGAAATCTTCAAAAGTCTAGAGAATATAAAAAGATATTATAAAGGTATATTTGATGGGGGTTTCCCACAGATTTGTTGTCTGCGTACTCACATTTGGCAAAATGTTTTAGTCTTTTTACGATATCGTATTATAAATGAGTGCTCCGCACATTCTGCATCACATATGATCATTTTCTGTCCATGTCATTATTCGATCATCTAATCAGTAAAACATTTTTTCTCAGAGTATTGTGACCTATATGAAAGAATCTTCTGAAAAATTGTTTATAGTTTTTGCTGATTATGTTATTGATAAGTAGGAAATTAAACAGTACTTATTTGTTGCAGTGGCTTTTTTAAATGTAAAGGATGTGTAGGGCAGTGAAGTTAGCAATTTTAAACTTGAAAGAATTGAAGAGTCTGAAAAAAAGTAAACATAATTCGATAGCCCAAAGGTAAATCGCATGCCATTGGACCCCTTTTTTTACTGCATTGCTGAAACTCTTCAGTAATTAAATTATATCTTTTCAAAAATAATTTCATTGGGTACTCAACACCGCACTTTTTTTCAGTGCTGGGGAATTGTGTAACATCGTTACCTTCGAAAGTCACGATATTTTTTCTCATAGATGTCACAAATTCATAGGCATTTTATATTTCGTTATCGTTATTAACAAAATTATTACTAAGCCGATTAATATATTATCAAAGCAAAAACATTTTACAGTATCCATTTAGACATTTTCTAGGAATTTAACCTCTTTTATCTTGTTGGTCTCATTCTGAAAAATTTCACATGCTGAGTTATGCGAATTTACCTATTATTATTAATAAAAGGTAAAAAGACGGATGGAATTTTGATGTATTTTCATTTACCTTTCCGAATAGTGATGAGCATAATGAATGGATTTCAGAGAGCGTGATCGGTCCGGGTAGGGATTGGCGGTGGACGTCTTTCTTGCAAGACAGCGATGAGCATTAACGCAGAAATGAAGCATGCTATACATGTAGCTTCCTTTTTCTGTTGGGTTGTACTATTCGAAGTTATATGTGGTACTATACCACTTTTCTCGCAAACCCGAAACAGATATGTCTCAACATCATCACTTATTGGCAGGTTTATTTCGAAATTCTTTTACAAAATATGTTTGCATTAAGACCTAGAGCAAGATCTTTGAATTCTAAATGCAGAGCGATTGTAACATTCGAGAACGAGCATTCGATGAGAAAGACTGAAAATTTTTAAGACTATAAATTTATTTTCAATAAAACGAACTTTTTTATAACCATTTGGTTATAAAAAAGCTCGTCTTATTGATCTTTAACATCTTCCCTTTTTTGTATTTCATAAATTTTTTTTAGTTTTCTTAATTTGTTAGTTAAATTGGCATTTTTTGAAAATTCTATGTGTGAAGAAATTCATTACTTATTTCTCGAATAAAGCAACTTTTTATAAGAGAATACATTAAAAATACGTTATCATTCACATCAGAATTTTCTATAATATTCAGGTACGGGTATTTTGGTACATTTATTCTTTACATCATACGTGTTGCATCGTTGTTAGTTTTACCTCAATGCATATTTAATATGCTTGGTTTGGTATTATTCAATGGCTTTCGAGAAAAGGTCAGATTGAAGGCTGCACCATTACTAGCTCCACTTGTTTGTTTTCGAGTAGTAACGCGTGGTGATTACCCTGAACTTGTAAAGGTACTTTTTGAGAAAATTCTTTGGATCATTTACTGTTATCCATTTTATATATATATATATATATATATATATATATATTGCATACATGCATACATACATACATTAATTAGCCATGTCTATCTAATTTCTAATGGTATTATCACAAATGAATACAGAGTTTTCCGCGTTTCGTTTTATCGTAACATTCTGCGATCCGTAAAAGTTTAAAAAGTTCGAAACAAAAAACAAACCTGTTTTCGGAATTTATGATCAAAAAATTGCAGCAAAATGTAAATTATAATATGACAAAATGTCGAGAAGTTGGAATGGAAAATTTTTTCTTTGAAGTGGTGACGGATAAAGCGATATGTTTGCCGGGCAAACCTCGTCTTCGGGAAGTCATTGTTCCAAGTGCTTACAGGTATTTTCAATTGAGTAACTCAGATGAATTATATCTGACCTTGTAGAGTTAAAATAAATTGTATAATTTGATTTATTTGCTTCAGGACAAAAAGTGGAGCACAGTTCAAGTCACGCGCCTTACAGTATTGCTTGGAAGACGGCGTCAATATCCTTCAAGATGATGATTGGATTGTACATCTTGATGAAGAAACTTTATTAACGAATAATTCAGTTTGTTTTTCATTAATTTTAGGAAACGACTTTTTACCATTTTTTGTGTCCTGAGGCCTTAGCTTGTAATCGATTGCATCTGACAAAATAATTGCCTTTTTTTCTTATTTATTGATGATAAAAAATGCCTTTACAGTTCTGATCATAGATTGATTGATCAAAATTACAATTTATAGTGAATGAAATTCAGCAGAATTTTCCAGTGATCTGCTGAGAGGCACATGGTGACATGTTTCCCTGATATTGTCGCTAGTCCATGAAAACTTTTTAACTAGATTACAAAATGCATTTTTCAGATTTGTGGTATATTAAATTTTTGTGAGGATGGAAAACATCAGTTTGGTCAAGGAGTTATCACTTATGCTAATGGTGATATAGTCAATTGGATTACAACTTTGTCAGATTCATTCCGGTTCTTTTTTCCGTTTTTTCGTTGTTTTCTTGATTTTATTCTAGAAAAACATTTATTCATCTAGCTTTCTTTCCTGTTTAAATTGCTAAGGCTGAATTTTCAGTAATCAAGATATTCACTAATTCTGCTCAATTTATACAGTAATTTGATTGCAGCGTGGCAGATGATATGGGAAAATTACGCTTTCAGTTCAGATTCTTTCACAAACCACTTTTTGGTTGGAAAGGTTCATTCGTCGTTACTCAGGTAAGCATTCAAATGCCGAAAGTTTGAGCCCAACGAGAAAACAACACCTTCATAAATGGATCATGAACTATGTTCATTCAATGTTTGTCTTTCTATAATTCCTGTTAATATGTAAATCATTCTTCCTATTGATATCATATCCTGTCTTCTAATTATAGGTTGCAGCTGAACGCAGCGTATCATTTGATCATGGCCATGAAGGTTCAATAGCAGAAGATTGCTTTTTTAGTATGATTGCATTTAGAGATGGATATACATTTGATTTTATTGAAGGTATATAACGTAATATTTCTTATTTTTAAATAACTTGATTTCATCGTTTTAATTTTTTCAGCTACTGGAGCAATGTCACAATTGCTATCAGTATTAGTGGTTTTACTAAAATGAGCTAACTACTAATTTTTATTTATCGTTTTCTTGATGCATAATTTTTTTTTTCAGGAGAAATGCTTGAAAAGAGTCCCTTCACTTTTTGGGATTTTTTACAACAAAGAAAGCGATGGCTCCAAGGTATTTTCTTGACAGTACATGCTAAACAAATTCCAACGAGGAATAAAGTAAGTGTTTACTTTTTTGGTTTTGTTCAAATAGTACCAACGGTATACAATCGCATCTCAAAGGTGTGATATCATCGCATTGGTTTTTGAACAATTCCAGGAGCCGAATATGAAGTGGCAGTTATGGCCAAAATGCTTAGTTAATAGTTATTGTTGTATCAAAAGATAAACGATAGAATAGCTATGAGTTAGGGAATGTGGAGTTGTAAATTCCGTTATCAGTTATGAAATTAATAAATGTTGTTTGTAGATATTATTAGGATTATCTTTCTATGCATGGGTGTCGATGCCAGTAACCACTATGCAGATGTATCTCTTTCATGCTTTTCCACTGCCGCCGTGCTTTATATTTGATTTTTTGGTTGCATTTGTTGCAGCCGTCAATCTCTATATGTACATTTATGGTGTGCTTAAAAGCTTTTCACATAGATATAGGTTTGTTTATCATTCTTTTATATGAATCCGAGATTCTGAAAACTTGAATTTTTGTAAGAATCACCAGGATATTGCAGATCTTCTGGTTGCGACACGACATTCCTCATAAAGTTCAAAAAGAAATATTTCTTTTATTTATTTGTCTTTCTTATCTATTAAAACATTACAGTAGTACGTAAAAGATGCCTCAATATTTTTATTCTCAATCCATATTTGTTTTGAAATTGAGCTTGATTCAAAAATGACCAGAATTGAAACACAGAAGCTTTTAGAATTGTAGGATTTTCTGTTAAAACAATTCGATTGTGTCTAACAATTTTTTGATATGAATTTTGGCACAAATCAACTTTTTTATTTCGTAAGTTTTGGAGCGCTCAGTAGAGTTTAGTTTTTGTGGAACACATAGGCTTACTAATGAAAATACTGTGCGAAATTTTTCTGAAAATTTTAGAAAAATTGCAGGCATAGTCCAGCGCGATTGTGCTTGTATATGGTTGGTGCATTGCTAACAATACCATTTAATGTCTGTATAGAGAATATAGCAGTAATATGGGGAATGCTTGGAAATAAGAATGGCTTCTATGTTGTGAAGAAGGACGAAAGAATGATTTCTATGTTATGAAGGAGGTACTGGGCAGTCATTTTATTGATAGCATAGACAAGAAAGTATAGAACTAATTCATTACCAATTATTATTAAACAATGATATTAACGTTTATACAAAATTATGAAAGAAGACGTTTAGTCTGTATACGCCTATTATATTGTTGATTTACTGTAGCGTGTTTCCTTTTCGGTAGTTAAGAATTGTGATTACGTGACTATCTGGAACTGACGGAATTTGGAACTGACGGATTTTGAAATTTAAAATTGGAAATTTCATCAGGATTTTGACAAAAATTGTACAGAATTTTGGAAATGAAAAAGTACA
Source organism: Acanthocheilonema viteae (assembly GCA_900537255.1). Lineage (NCBI taxonomy): Eukaryota > Metazoa > Nematoda > Chromadorea > Rhabditida > Onchocercidae > Acanthocheilonema > Acanthocheilonema viteae. The sequence goes on along the minus strand of UPTC01000100.1, from coordinate 34,889 downwards.
TCGAGGATTTTTAGATTATTGCATATAAGTCTGAAAATTTATTCAAAGCTGATCAGTTTTGTTATGAAATTATTTGTTACTTAAAAGAGAACTAGTACCATTTAGTGTTATTTACTTCTATGATTGAGAATGTAAATCGCTTATTAAATCACTGCACTTATAGCTCCTGCATTCTTCTAGTCTCATTATTTATGCATTAATTTATGATCGGATGAACTTAATGTAGAATTGCTGAGTGTAACATGCATTCCATGTATGATGTATGTATCTGTTGTTTATAATGATATATGTGCAGCATAGTTGGGAGTATGAGGAAAAGAAAATGTACGGAGAATTATGTAGCAGATATAAGTTGCTTGCATACACAATGCGTATGTAAGTGTTCATCATCTGGAATCACAGGTATGATTCATTTAAATTGTTTAAAAAGGGGAGTATTTAGTTTTGAAAATTTGGAAAAAAAATCGTCATATATTGATATGGATAGGTAAAGACAAATGATCCGAAGGAGGAATTGAAATATGTGTTTTTGCTAATATAAAAAATAAATGGGAGAACTGCTCGAAATGGATCTTTTCTTTATCGAATCTTAATTATGCTTATAGCTCATTAACATATATGTGACTTGCTGTGTGATCTCAAAAAAAAATTATGTTGTTCATTCTTTGCTTCTTGCCTTTAAATGATTTGCATGTCTTTGTAATTTTTCGTTACAGCCATTTGTTTGAGTTGCTGTGAATAGTTATTATTTCACAATTTCTTCATATCATTATAGCAAAATTAAATCTTAAAACTCATTTTCATATGAGTTGTAAAATTTAATAATCTTTGAAATATTTTACAAGCCTTGAACCTTTTTATTTCCGTAAACTAAAAAGTTTTATGAATTTAGAAGATTGAGGTTGAAAACAAAATAATAAATTGATATGATGACATGATTTCTTTTCACATATTTATTTGTATATTGTAATTAGAATGTTGTTGACATTTTAGTATGGCTGTAGACGGGTTTATTAGCTGGTGATATTTGAAGATGTTATTTTTTCTGTAGTATTCTAGCGAACTGAGATTTATCCTTCTTGATACACTGTTGAAAATTACTGTGAGTTTTGGTCGACTTAGAATATCAGTTGCAACCATTGGAGACCCAAAATGGTTCACGATTACATTGTTAAATTCATTTTTCTCAGCCATCAATCATGATGTATTACCAATTGATGTCCTGAAAATATTGCCTAGAGAACCTAAAAGTAGTGGATTTTCAAAGTTTAAGTAGATCACAATCTGTTGGGTGAAAGGCACATTATATCTCATCTTAGAGGGTATTTAATTTTTGAACTACATTTTTGGTCTGGGCAAGGATATCTTGTTATTCTTTTTCAAAGTTATGTCTGCTTCAGCGATTCGCAGTGATTTCACGAATTTATGTGTTTTTACAATTTCATTTTCCTTTAAATAGACAAAAATCCAATTATAAAAGATTTGTATAGCAAGTATATTCATCGCTCACTTACACTTTTTATCCATATTTGAAGTTTCACTTTTTGTACATTATGGACTTTTTTAAAGGATAATTCTTTAAGCCTGAGCAGTTATATGCTGCCGTTTCTGTGCTCACCACCAATCTACTTTTTGATAAGTTCCCCACGCTACTTTTCAAACTGGCTTTTTGGATAAAAGCTTTTTTCATCACTTTCATCACTTCATATGAATATCAATCCAGATTTCGATTCTTGAATTTTGTTCAGCCATAAATGCTATTGCTCAAGTATTTATCAATTGTGGGTGGAATTTTGAAATCAAATCGAGTTTTGAAAGCATACTGAAAGTCTTTTTTTATCATGGCAAATTATCTAAGAAAACTAACTTATTAAATAGAGTTCAATAAGACATTTCGTAAGGAACCACCCATTGTGCTATACCTCGACTTATATAAAATTAACTTCTATAACTTGTATAAAATTATAATTTTCGCATGAAATGTTTGATTGTGTGACTTACAGTGTACTTTCAATTCTTTTTATGAAGCACTTTGGAAGCAAATTATTCATTTGCTTTACGTATGATTGCCATTGTATCTTTTTATCTTGTTATTGTTTTTATTAAAAAGCGCCTTTTATTGTTCTTGCAGCACTATGCCACTCATCTCCAGAAAGTTCAATCAGCACACAAAACAAAATGCAAAAAATCATAAAAATCATTGGATACTTTAGCGGAGACATGCATTTTTCCTTCTATATATCTGATAACGGCATAGTTAGCTCTTTAATAATCTTTTTATTGCTTTCAAGCAGCTTCCTGTCGCCTACTTTAATCGTTTACTTAAATTTTATCTGATAAAAATTAATTGCTCGTGTTACATTCTTTTCATTGCCAAAAAAATAGCATTGGCACATTTTTTCTTGTATTTTCTATTTTCCGATTTGATGATGGAGGCATAATTTGGATGATATCGTGGATATGGTTGCTATCTAAAGTACCAGCTTACTGGTAAATATTACCGATCATTCGATGCTGGTGACGATATCATGTAAAAACTGTTCATTTTTACAACTCGTAGAAGAGAATTGTTGTGGAGTAAGCTTGTTCGGTATTTTATATTCGTATAACATTAATCGCTTATGATTTCATGAGTAGCAAAATATCATGTTTGAAGTTGGATTTGCTTGGAAGGGTCGTGCACATTGTTCTTAACGTTTTGCTTATATTTGTTTTATTGCAAAATCGGAAATTTTCCCGAATTTAGGAGATTTTGCAATGATAGCTTATAGAGTCATAATGCATTTTAACCTTCTAAAATTCATGCTTTAATAGTTTATTGAAATTATCGAGCAACGTTTAAGCAAAATATCAATAAACTACCAAAGGTGGAAATAAATTTAACAACTGCAAGGCTGTCAAAACATGCAATTGAACAGACCAGCTAACAATAATATGCTTATTAACCAGAAGAATAAAGTCTGCAAAATAAATTTACTTTAATGACACGGCTTTGATGCGAGTGGATTAGTAGTACATCAATGCATTCAAGAATGACAATATAACGAATTTCAAAAAGGGTTAAAAATTGCAATGAATGCAAAAGTTGGGCATAACATGGAAATATTTGGAAAATTAGGCGAAATGCTATCAGCTTTAAGTAAGTCATCGCAATCATTAATGATTCAATTTGCATATTATTGACAGCTAAAATCCATACAAATTTTCATTATAAGATAATTTAGGCATGAATTCAATGTAGACATTCACTGATTGATTTTCTTTGCCACAACTTATCTTCCTCCTTTTTCTAATTCTCCCTATCTGTGAAATCTTTTAATGATTCTGTAAATTTATACGAATAAGCGAATTGGTGAAGTATCGATGGGAACCTTCTCGAGGAGCGGCATTGGCGAGGATTAAATGCCATCATGTTTCCATGTAAAGTTTATATATGTATATAAAGAAGTGAAAACTTAACCTTCTATAATATAAAAGTTTGCTGGTAAAGAAAACATCGGCTTAGAATTTTCCTTCAGAAGCGCTCAATTGGGGATTTTACAAAAATTTCAAAACCATTGCTTCATAATGCATTTGTAATCAACAAAAAATGCAAAAGATCATTCAACGAATTATCAAAACATTCAAAAAACAGGAAATAGAGAATTGTTGCAGTGGTTTTTACGTCCTCAAAATTCAAAAAATTACGAAAAAGGCAAATGTGGTGGCCTCCTTTTTTGAATTCATCAAGAATGTTCGAATCCGAAAATATATTCATTCCACTGATCAAAGCACAACAAAACATAGCCATCTGTAATTTCCATCAACCGTTCAATTTCTGATTGACAAATTAGGAATCATTTGTGGAGTGCATAAATGATCAGCATTGTAAAGTTAAAGGGAAATCATTGCGCCGAGGGACCAAATCGATGTTTTCCTAATTTAAGGACTAGTCGGAGCACCAACCATCATTGGATTTATTTTCTAATTTATCACATTAAGTGCTATTTGGAAAGATAATCAAATCTGTAATATGTCTTGAATTTCATTTATATTTTTCAAGAGTATCCGAAATGAAGACTTCAAAAATCTTAACAGAATATGCATTGTTTGCATAGATTGCTAAAGAAATGTTGGATGTCCTGACAGTTCATTGCTAGGATATATGAAATCGAAAGAATTTATACTCAGTAAATCAGTAAATTGGATGATTAGAGGAATTGTAGGAGGAAATGATTTCAATTTATTCTCATACCTTTAATAAGTATAACGTTTTGCTTACTTAAATATTTAAGTAATAAATGTAGAAAATGAAAATGTCCTCAAAAATGGACTATTTTGATAGACAAAACTTGCGTTGTATTTACCAAAGTCTGAGTTTATGAGACTAACGAGTCAAACATCTAATTGCTAAGAATGAGAAAATTCTCACTTTTATATTAGCAAAAATTACCACAATATTTATAAGCAGATGTCAGACATCGATTTATGCGAAAAAAATGAGCATTTTATTCAATTCAAATTTTAATTCTAAGCAGAAACAGACACCATCGACCTTTACCGCCCCTCCACGAACAGAACTGGAAAAAGGTCACGGAATGACCACATCCTGAAAGTACTGGGATGAACGGCTCGGCCATTTGATTGAGCTGGAGCTTTTTGTTTGCGGCAATAATGTCGTGGTTTATTAGGTGGGTTGACTTGGTCACGTCCGATTACTTATTCCACATGTATTTGTGCTTGACATTTGATAATCGTATAATCATGATCATAATTTTTATTAAATTTCACATGAGGAGTTTTTGCCGATGAATTTACCATCAAAAATTACAAATGTTTTTATATGTTTTAAACATTGAACTTCTTTTTACCATATATAGATGGATATGAAATATCCATCTATCTAATGTCGAAATGTATGAGTTTCAAAAAATTAAGCCCTTAAAAAAATTATGCAGCAAAAAGGATGTGGAAATATGTATATGGAATTCTATTATATAAGAATCATTTCTTACAGGCATGGGAAAAACATCTAAAGATAAGCGAGATATATATTATCGGTTAGCAAAAGAAGAAGGATGGCGAGCAAGAAGTGCATTTAAGTTAATGCAGATCGACGATGAATTTAATATATTTGAAGGTATGGGTTTTGATAATGCAAATTTTCAGATGCAAAATGAGTAAGGCTTGTTTGATAGAGAGGCTCTGCTAGTACTAACATATTGTAATTTAAAATATAGCTAATTTCCTGTACAATAATAACATCGAATCTATTCTGGAAGTTATTTCATCCATTTCGGAGTTGTGTAGAGAAAGGTTGGTTAGTTCGCATAATGTGTAGTAAAGAGATGCGTTTTTAAGCTAAGTGTAGTGAAATGTTCCCCACTAAACTATCAGAATCATAGATCGGAGTTTTATAAAACAGATTAAATGTCGAATTAAATTTAATGATTTGAAAATCGAATGAGTTACCTTTATGACCAGATTTTGAGTTCTTGAGAAGAACCTAAAGAAAGTAAAATTTATTGTGTATTATGCATTTTCTTAGGTAAACAGAGTTAGCCAATGGATTCAAAACTTCAAATCTTGTGTAATGCTTCCTTTGATATCACACAGAAGTATCTGTTTTCTTGAAGACTTTTAGGTGTTCATCGAGTTGTTGATCTATGTGCTGCACCTGGTAGTTGGAGTCAAGTTTTATCAAAAAAAGTGTATTTCGCCGAGGATGAAGAAAAACGGAAAGATGTGAGTCCTACAGTTCATGCATGTTTTTTTTCGAACATTCTAAAAAACATAAATTTTTATTTACTGATCAGATATGATTTTTATTTCATTTATATATATGTTTAAAACTACAGGTGCGCATAGTTGCTGTCGATTTGCAACCGATGTCACCAGTGCCTGGTGTAATCCAACTGCAAGGCGATATAACAGAGGTTGTTTTTTTTGCACAGACTCTCTTTCCTTACTTATTTTTTCCTGAAAATTACATATTTTTCCTTGCATATTTTTTCCTGAAAATTATTGAAAATTTTAAAATTAAGATTTATAAGCTTATAGATTTCTACGGCCGAGAAAATTATCTCTTACTTTGAAGGAATGAAAGCTGATTTGGTTGTTTGCGATGGTGCTCCCGATGGTAACATTTAATTTTTGATTTCTTGTAAGCTTGAAATTATTTCTAGTTTCTTTCTTAATATAGTAAGTTCTTTGATTGTTTCAGTAACCGGTCTGCACGCGCTAGACGAATACATGCAAAGTCAACTTGTCTTAGCAGTAAGTACCAATCTGTAAATTTGATATACATAACGACTTATAGTTATCACATGCCATAAAATTTCTCGGGAATTTTTTCGAGACTTAATGTGTTTATCAACTTTTAAACTATGGACTTGTTTTAGGCACTGAATATTGCAACATTTGTATTAAAAGAAACGGGAATCTTTGTGGCTAAGGTTTATTTTTTTGATATTTAAATTTTAAGATATTTAACATTTTTTTCAATTTTAATTTTTGATTTTGTATGCTTTTGAACATTTAAAATGTTCGAGCATTTTGTGCTGAAGTCAGTATTGTTTTGAAATCTAATAGTCAAGTTTTGTAAATTGTTAGATGTAGAATTTTGAATTTAGGTGTTTCGTGCGCGTGATATCACACTGTTATATGCTCAGCTGAAAATATTCTTCAAAGAGGTCTATTGTGCGAAACCACGTAGTAGCCGACAAAGCAGTTGTGGTGAGAAAAATTAATTTTTTATTCATTGTTTTATCTTTCCAAAACTGAAGCACATTTCATAAAAATGCATTACAAATCAAAATGAAATTTTGTTTTTAATTTCAGAAGCATTTGTTGTTTGTAAAGGATTCAGCTTACCGAAGGGATATACACCAACGATGAAAAATCCAATGTTGTGTCCAGACTATGGTAATTGGGAGTAATCTTTATAATTTTCCCAGTTTTTGATGTTTTTTAAAGTTTCTGCATTTTCTCTAATTTTATAATTATAGCCTGTAATACAAACAGTGATTTCAGATGGCGAAGTGAACAGTCTTTTGGGCCCTAATCGTCTGCTAGTTCCTTTTCTTGCCTGCGGTGATTTGTCCGGTTGGGATTCAGACCGGACATACGAGTTGGAATTACCGAATTTTTCGTGTGAAGCTGAGCGGGAAAGATACCAATATAGGCCAGTTGTGCAGCCTCCTATAGAACCTGCATACAAAGTAATATTTAATTAAAAACTTTCATGCAACTTTTGAATTTGCTCTATCATCGAAAAACTCTTTTAGTTTCAGAAAGCATGCGTTCTGAAAAAATCTGGCAAGCTTGCTAGGCCTGAAATGGATGATCCATTCTTGAAATTTGATGTTCCAATTCGGAAGACAAAAGCGAATGAAAAGAAATCGGATTCTGCCGGAAATTTGGGAATTGGCGACGAGCTAGCTGAAGCATTTGCTGAATGCTTTGTTTTTAATGATTGATGCTAGCTAATTTGTGGCAGAAATTCGAATATGACTGTATTGGAGTGAGCTGTTTATTTTTCATAAGAATTTCCATTTTCATTCATCCGAAATATTCGACTACCTCAGCTCATTATAACATCTATTTCTAATAACTACTAAGTGAACTTTCTTACTTTTGACGAAAGTGTTTATTCTTTCTTAAAATCAGTATTTTTTTATGAAATTACATCTTGTACAAACTGCTCGATTTTGAAAATATTCGTATTAAAGGTACATGTGTTCTTCAATGGTGTCATTATCTTCATTTTTATTTAATTTATTGTGTTAATAATTTAATAAATGCTTTTCTTTTCGAGAAATTTTTGCGCGTTTTATAAATGCTTAATCATCAACTTTTATGGTGTCGCGAGCCAGATCATCGTAAAATTAATTGTTGAAATTGCCATATTTTAAAAACATGGGACTCTTGTTTTCGGTGTAACCTTTTCTAATCAGTAGATAAGAGCGGAGGATGAGCAAGAAACGTAGCAAAAAAGACGATATACCTTATTGCATGGTAGGTGCTTCACTATTGTGGATTAAATTAGGAATCGTCCAAAACCTATTATAGATCTCTGAAATGCATTGTTCTGATAATGTAGTAATCTTATAGTACGGATGAGACTGTGGAATAAGTTGTTTTGTGTTCCTCGAGAAGCCACAATGAAATATCTACCAGTCATTGGCTTGGAAATACATGCTCAGATAATGATCAGGTTTCCCAGTATTTTTCTTTCTTTTAATAAGGTGCTGAGCTTAATATAGGCTAACATAGGATTTATTTTTATTAAATTATGAATATTTCGAAGGTATTATCCATTCTTGTAATTTGGTTGTATCATTGTATTTGTCATTGTCAAAAATCAGGATCATCTTACATAGTACGGCATGATATGGTGGATTTTTATTTATACTTTAACTTTTTTAATCCTTAAATTCTAATATGTTGTAGAAGATGAAGGTTTAAAAGCTAACAAATGTGGTAAAAATTTAGATAAGACAAATATGGTTAATTAACAAGAGGGGGATAAATCAGAAGCAGAGCTGCTAAGGAACAAAAGATGATAGCTCTAAATAATTTTTAATAGTTTTTATGTTTGTCCTTAATAGAAATCAAAAAAGGTAACACTGTTTTCCTGTTGCACCTGGTAAAATAACTGACACTTAGATTTTTTGATGATAAAAATTGCCATAGCGGCTTACATACTTGTATAATTTTCAGAACGAAATTATTCTCAGCGGTAGCATTTGATGATGATGCCCATGCAAATTCATCTGTTGCACTGTTTGATATGGCAATGCCTGGTACTCTTCCGGTCCTCAATAAAACTGCCTTATTGGTTAGTGTCTTATTTGTTGTTCGAGAGTTGCTTTTAAGACTGCACGGAATAATTTAAAGAGTTTTTTGGACAAGAGAAGTGCTGAAATAGAAACTAGATTAACGAAATAAAATTGAGTCAGTTTCATTAATAAAATGCAAACAAATGCATTTTATATAAGTTTATTTTAGAAAGGTATAACGGCGGGTTTGCTGCTAAATTGTACAATACCAGAAAGATGTCAGTTTATACGCAAACATTATTTCTATGCAGACATGCCAGCTGGCTATCAAATCACTCAACAAGACCATCCTATTGCTCACTCTGGTTTCTTTGAATTCTACGTCCATTCTAATGATAAGGTAAGTGTTTTTTGATTGAATTATTATTTTACATGTAGCAAAAATGATATTCGTTATAGTCATTTGTGCCATACAAAAAGCGTGTAGATATTATAAGAATTCAACTGGAACATGACAGTGGCCGTTCAATTCATGATCTTAGCAACAATCGCTCACTGATCGATCTCAATCGAGCCGGTAATGATACTCTTTTTCGTGCTTCGTTTTTTTTAACATTGCGAAGTTTGAACTGAATTTTCAGAAGAGTTATTTTCCAGGAGTTGGATTATTAGAAATAGTAACTTCGCCAAGTATGAATTCCGCATTAGAAGCTTACTGTTTCACTGAACAACTGCGTTTGACTCTCATGGAAAATGATCTGTGTGGAGGAGAAATGCAAAGTTAGCATTTCTATCATATTAGAACTTTCTCTTTGTCTCTCTTGCCGATTAGTTAAACAAAAAATTTCGCAATTAATAAGTACTGCTTAAAAGGAATAATCATCTGTTGAAGAAGGCCAGTTTCGAGTGGATGTTAATATTTCACTTTGCAACAATAACACCGATGGTAAAGGTATTCGAACTGAAATCAAAAATTTAAATAGCTTACGTATGGTTCATACAGCTGTCAACAATGAAATAGATCGACAATACGAAATCATAAGAGGTGGAGGGACAGTATTGAATGAAACACGAACTGTTGACCGTTTTGGGTCAGTTGTTTTCATTTTTTTAACTCTATTGGAAATAATCTTTGTTTTTTTTCTACCGCAAATCATTTTGAAACTATGAAAAGATTTTTAAAAATTGCTTGTTTCAAATGGACAGTACATTTCAGCTATACAGTAGCAATGAGAGAAAAGGAAATTGAAACGGATTATCGTTTTATACCCGAACCGAATCTTCCACCTGTTCATATTAAGCAAGAATGGGTAGAGAGTTGTCGTTCAATGCTTTCCAAACCGTGTTACTTGAAGAACATTGAAGAATATGGCATGAAGCCGGAAGTCGCACTACAAATTGCTGTGAGTTATTATTCATCTTTCACATGAACTATACTAAAAGTTATTTCTAATTTCAAAGAGATGTAATCAGTTAAGATCTGACAAGATGAATGGAGATAAAGATTCTGCTTCTTGACTATATTTGGATGAAATTAGAATCTGAGGCCAAAATATGCATTTTGATAAAATTACTGTGTACATATTTCTCACGTGTGTAACAATTTTTATTCAAATTATCTGATACTAAATTCAAAATTTTCGCATTAGAAAAACAGTAAAATACATTTTTAATTTTAGAGCAATAACTATTAAAGACAAAGTTTATTTGAATTTCATTTTCATCTACGAATTTTTTCCTTTAGAATCAAAAAACCCTCGCAATATTTGTTGAAATGATTTTAAATGCATCTGACGATGCTACAATAGCACCTCTATTAGTCGAATGGACCTATCTGTTGCAAATGATTTGTCGTAACTGCAACAAAAAATTCCCTACAACACAGTAAGCTTGCTTGTTTTTAAATAAATTTTCAAATAAGATATTTCATTTATTCATAGATCTATCGATATTGGCTTTTTTTTTTTAAAATCTTTTATAGATTTTCTGACAGTACGCATCTTGTTTTTTATTTTTCTTTTTTTTCAGAACGCCTTTCATAAACCATTTTGTGGAAGCAGTATATCTTTTTCACACTAAACGATTAACCAGGCTAACAACTTTTGATCTATTACGAAGATATATAGAAGCAGAGTTAGACAAATCGCCGACTGAGGTATTGATTGGTTTTTCGTAGAATTGTCACAATTCCTCATCACAGAGCAAATGCATCGGAAATGTATTTTAAAAAAATTTTAAAGCATTTCCTATGGAAGAAAGGTAAAACGAAAATTTTTGTTAAATTTAAAGAAATTTGTTGTTATTATTTTCAGATTATCAGTAAGGAAAATTTATGGCGAATACACGACAAAGAAAAAATTTTGCATACTGTTGAGAAGATTATACGTGAAAATGATAAACTTGTCGTAAAAATACAGAAAAGTGGAACGAAAAAACACATTACTAAATTGCGTACAGCTGTACTTAATGAATGTAATCGACGAATTGAAGTTGATGAAATAAATGAAATAATTAGGCAAAAACTTTTAGCAGGAAGTTAAAGATGTACGGAATTTTTTAATGAAAATACTTAACTTATATAATTTGTCTTATTTATTGATGTTTTTTTATGCTAATTTTTGAATAATTATTAATCACGAAAATAATCTTTGCATGTAAATTATAATATATTGAAATGATTTCAATATTTCAAAATTGAAATTTAGCCTCTGATCAATCAATATTGTGACAAAATAAAACTGTATGTTAAAATTTTCACAGGAAATTTAAACGATTTCATCAATTTTAGTGGTAAATGATAGAAGTTTGGTTGACAGAGTATGAATTGATGAACGAATGGTGCACAAACAAATAGTTGATTACTATGTACTGCTAGGAGAGCGCTATTGGAATAATGTGATAGATATACACATAACATATATGGGAGGAGGATGAAAAGTGAGACAACATGGAGATGGGCAGAAGATCGATGTGTTGTCGTTGCCGTGTGCTTTTTTACGAGACATTGGCAATATTCATCTCATGAAGTTGCTTCATGTTCTGCTCCTTACTAAATTCGTCCATATACGACTAACTAAGTCACTCATCTCCTATATAGCTTTAGCCTTAGGCTTAGTTTTGGGCCTTAGCCTTGCTAGAATAACATTATACGCTAGCTAGACTGCACTACCTTCTCTACACCATATCAGCAACATAACGCATTCGATGCATGTTTAGTGCAAAAACGTAAGCTAACAACATTTTAGCAAATGTAACTATTTCTTTTCGAACCAATCCTACAAGCAGATGTCCTTGTCAATTCTTTCTTTTACTAACAATTTATTCCAATATAAAATGAGAGAGAGAGAGAGAGAGAGAGAGAGAGAGGAAAGGAATGAGATTGTATCGTTCAGATTTTTCATTCTTTAAGGTATCCGACTTGATAAGCTTAAAAAAGCACAAATAGGAGATGAGAGTGGTCTTCATTAAACTATTTTAAGCTCAGCAATTAAGTGGATGATAGAGTGCTATAAATTATACACTAATAATTTCTTCACTTTTAACATTTTTGATTTTGATTTCAGTGAATTAGTGATATCTGAATGCTCCTACCCTGCCTTCTTTGTGATTTACAAATGGATCGGGAACAAACGGGTGATATTGTGACGTCAGGTTTCCAAACAAATCCCGAACTTCACGAACATCTGATAGAATGTCATGCGAAATTTGTGGCTCGCGCCTTACTCGCTCCTAATATCACCAACAAAACCCATTTCTGGCTCCTTACCAATATCACTTATCAAAATGAGGTTCTTTGTTTTTTGTTTATTTCAATGATTGTCAAAGATTAACACTGCTAAAATATCATAATATTACCTCTGATCTTCAGGTTGTAAACGATACGATCTCTGTTAGATTCCGCGACAGGCGGGGTATAACATACGGAGTGGAGTTTTGGTAAAAATTAAACTCGTAGTCATAACTTCTTCTAAACTGAAGAAGTTTCCTAATTGCGAAACTAAAATTGCAAAATACTGCTCATTTTCGAATGCAACGAATAAAACATTTGCAGATTGTGAACGAAGGCTTTCTTCACGACACTTTTGCAGAAGCAACATTGAAATCCACAAAACAATCATCTGTAAGTTTCAAAAATATCCTCTTCCAATATCGCACAAACAGATTTGCAAATATTTCTTCCAGGTAATCCAAGATAATGATGATGATGATGAGGCTTGCCTGAATTTACGAAAACGGAAATCTTCAGAATGCGACGATCCTCAAGAAATTGATCTTCAGCCAATAATAAAGCGATCTACAAGTTTTGTGAGGATTTAAAAAATTTCTCCAATTTAGATCATTCAGAGAAGCAAAAAAAAAAAACCTTGCCATACTTCTTGGAAAGGTATAGCTTCTTTTATTTCGAAAGTAAGCTAATCGAGACGAACTTATCACAGAAGATATCTTTTCATATAAGTGAGTACTTGTGTGAAAGGATGGAAAAATGGGAAGATAGAATGAGCATTTGGGTGGTATTATCACTTCATCAAACTACTTATTATAATTTAGATATTTAAAATTCAATTGTCTGAAATAACGACAGCTTCTAGCAATCAGTTTAATCAAAGCCAATAATTACAGAATTCAATATCTCTTCCAAATGATTCGAAAGCTGTTCGAAAATCAAATTGTCAAGTTTGTCACGTGGACGTGTGTACAACAGCACGTCAACGCCACGTTTATCAATTTCATCTTCGAATTTCCAATCTTTTTCAATGTTCAGATTGTGATTATACAAATAATAATTCAGTTTGGGAAATGCGTAAACACTGTACTGCAATTCATCAAGGCAATGCATATCCTATCAGTAACGAGGGAGCTCATAAGAATGAAATACAGGTTATTCATTTCCAATTTCTATTTTTATTTCCGTTTCATTTTATTTCCTGACCCGCTTGTAATGAATTGATGTTGTGCTTTTATAATCAAATCATTGGTCATTTCTGTGCAACGATAATAGGGCTATAATTGATAAATGTTGACGAGCCTTAATTAGTACTGCACGCTAATTAATCTTCTCTCCCAATTAAATTAATGGCGTTTTGTTTTGATTTTAACTTTTTATTTCCATTTTTTATTTATTTTTAGACTTTAGATGTTAATTTTTAATTTAATTTTAACCGTTCATGCAACTGAATCAAATGCAGTATTTTGATTTTTCAGAATTGGAATCAACAATGTTTTCCAGATTGGAAACTGAAGAAATCATCTTTGTCAAAGCAAGAAATATTGGAGGTTTTATTAAGTTTTGATCAAATGATATTTTGGTATTTGTTTTTCAAATTTTTTTTATTTCACTTTTCTCTCTTCCAAATAAACTGATTATTTTTTTAGCAAAATAAAATTGCTCCGGAAGATAAAAATTTAAAAACAGCTAGCTGTGGAAGTGTTACAACAAATACATCTTGTGATGAAATAAGCAATTCTGATATGGGCAATGATAATCAATGCGTGATGAGACAGTCAGTTGTTGCAGCTGTTGTGGATGATCGAACGTGTCATCTTTGTTGGTAATGGATTTTACTCTTAATTTTTTCTTAATTTGTAAAATAAATTGAAATTAGTGAAAATTCATTCTATGATTAAAATTAATCGAGAATGTAAGGCGTGAAGGAAATTAAAATTACGTTTAAAATTACTTGCAGGGAAGAGTCTCGTTATCCGGGACGTCATATAGCTCAGAAACATTTGAAGAAATCACTTTATCAGTGTCCGATCTGTCAAGATTTTGGAAGTTACGAAAGTTGTACCGTTACTAAACATATCAACAAAATTCATCCGGAACATTGCGATGCTATTCCCATTTCTAATTTGGATCGATATGCTCAAGAAATTCGCGATTTACAGGTAAATCATTCATTTCCTATAGTGGAAAAATTTCTACCCAAATATTTTGGATTTTCAATGCATATTTCATCCGAAAATTTTCAACTGCTTCAATTGGAAGCAATAATACCTGATGTTTTCCTATTCCGGTAATTATATTGCTATTCAATGTATTGATATTGATAGGAGCAAAATATATTGCAGAAGAAATGTTTCCCAAATCGACCAATGAAGCTCGTTCGGCCTCATATCGGTAATCGCCCACGAGAGCGTCACATTTGCCAAATTTGTAAAATACAGGTAAAATTTGATTTAGATATTTGAGAAGCTGTTGTAATTTTTGAAATATCTCGGAAATACACAAAGTCGTTCAGTTATTCATTATTTTATATATAAGAAATTATTGAATTTTTGTTCAATTTTAAATTTAAATTTTATCAAATAGCTAATATCTTTTGTGTGTAATACTCAAAGAGTCTTTAGGTGGCGCAATCGGATCGTCAACGGCATGTGTATCACCGCCATTTAAAGCAACAACGTATTTTCGAATGTCCACTTTGTTCGTTTGCATCAAATTACGATATACATCGTGTGAAATGGCACATTAAATGGATGCATAAAGATAATCCAAACAGAGAGCCTTATTCTCATGAAAGTGATTACAAGTTAGTTAAATTAATTTTATGATAAGAAATAAAACATTTGAAATATTGAAATTAATTTTACAGTCACTTTTTTTGCAAATTATATTTGATGGATTTTCAGAGAAGAAATTGATCGATTAAACGAACGATGTTTTCCGGGTTGGCAACATCGCCGGAAGCAATTTTGGTGGTTGGATGGTGAAGAAAGTGATAAGCAAAATGTTAGAATTTTTATAAAATTCTAAGAATTTTATACATTTCTCTTTCTCTTTTTCTACTATAACGCATAGGTTAGACTGGAAATAATATCTGAATACTATTGATATAATTTTAATATATATATAATTGTAATTTGCAGCTGAAGAAAAATGTGGCAGCAGATGTTGGTGAGGAAGGAAAAAAATCAACAGAAGAAATCATTGATAAATCACCTGTAATTAAGGAAGAATTTCGTGAAAAATTGAATGAATGGACATGCATGGTTAGCTTTGTTTTGCAAAAATGCAAAACTCTTCTTAAGTAACTGTTTACCTTTGTGATTTTGATTTGAAATTATCCAATGTTGGAAGTCCTGTAGTTTACATTTCAATCTGTTTTATTATAAGTGATGTTGAAAAGGAAAGAAATGAAGTGTTTGTGCTAGAATTATATGATACGAACGATTGAATATTTTCATATTAATCCTTCCATTCTTTAAAAGTTTTATTTTATATAAACAATATAGATTGAGTTAAATTGAATTAAATCTGAAACTGAATACTTGAACTATATGTTCACATGGATATTGCACAATTTGAAATATTACAATGATTGCAGCTTTGTAAAAAAGAATTCAAACCTTCATCTAATTTTTTGCGTCATGTAGCGAAGGATCATCTCAAAATTTTCCTCTATCAGTGTCCGATATGCAAAGGTCATAGAGGGCAAGATGCTTATGAAATACGATCACATATGCAAAAATTACACGGTGGATGTATGCAAGAACCGATATCAAATATCGAAGAGTATGCAGATGAAATACAAAAAATGTACCAGCAATGTTTTCCGGGAAGAAGACTTAAAGTTAATTTTTAATCGACCATTCTCTAAAAATGACAGATTGACGAGAATTGCTAGAATTTTTAATATTTATCATTCAATTAAACTAATTTAAAATCTCTTGAAATTCTCAGTCAATTTTTGTCTCAGAATTTATGGTCAGAGAAGAAAGCGAACCAAAATGGGAAGATTAGCGAAGGACTTAAAGTTCAGTGTCGCGAATGTGGTCAAGAAATGAAAACTGAAGATCGACAGGTATTAAAGTTCTAAAAAGAATTAATTATTTCACAATTAGATATTGTTAGTTAAGTTTCATTTTAAAAAAAATGTTTTTTGATCTTAAAACAAAACAGTGATATTTTGCACTGTATTTTTAAATTTATTTGCAAAATTTTTTAAAATTTTTTGTAAAATCAATATTTTTTAGTCATTTACAAATTTACTTAATGATTACACATTTAACTTACAGATTCATGTGTACAGACATCATCTGAAGGAACCACGTCTTTATCAATGTCCACTTTGTGAATTCTCTCATCACGCCTGTTCATCGGACGTTAAAGCACATATTAAGTTTGTCGAATTAAAATATATAAAATTTATAAAATGTGCGAAAGATCTGATCTTTGTTTAAATTTTTTATATTACTTCAATTTAATGTTTTAGGAATTTAAAAATTTTTTAATTTATTTCAATTTAAGATATGCGCATCGTGACAATGCCGATTTAGCACCAATAGCAAATTTGTTGAAATTTTCAAAAGAAATAGCAGTATGGAATTTGCGTTGCTTTCCGGGTTGGATTAATCGTCGTTTGCCTGCTTCTGCACTGGAAAATTTTAATAGGTCATTGTTGCTTTTCTTTTTTTCGTTTTTTTAATTTTCAAACATACATCCAACGAATGAACGTGTTTGTGAAATTCAAATTTATTTGAAACTTCCGAAAATTTCAATTTTATATTAATCCACTGTAAGGTAAGCCCTCTATTTTAATAGATGCCGAGTTTGTGATGTGGAAGTACGTCAAACTTCACGTCATATTGCTGAAGTTCATTTGAAAATGTCACTTCATCAGTGTCCTCTTTGTGATTATGGCGCTGCTGAAAGCCGCCTTGTTCGAAGACATATGAAAAATGGACACAGAAGAAAAGATGTTAAAGTAAGTTATAACAATTATAATTTTATTTAGAAGTTTGACACTTTTGAATTCTTGTTGTTCTCTTAAAATCTTATACATTTCGCTGTAAATTTTTTAAGGATTTAATAGCAAATTGTGTTTTTATATCTTGCTAATCTATTATAAACAAGTGTAAATAATCTAAGATAGATTTTATGAACTTCAAAAAAAAACTTGAAGGGTCTCGAACCAATAGCTAATGTGGTTGAGCATCGGGCAGCTTTTTCGGAAATGCATGATCGTTGTTTTCCGGGACGACCAAAACGTTTATCGAATATTACAATTTCTGATGAAGGACGAAGAGCGAAATGCCGTCAGTGTGGCGCTACAATTAGTAAGAAGAGGCGATTGATTCATTTACTGGAAAAACATCTTAAAAAAGCTATTTTCAGGTAATATTTTCAAATTGTTGTATGAAATTTTGTTTAGCTAATAAATAAATGCCTAAAATGGGGTTGGATTATATTTTTTGTTATTGAAATCCATAAAATTCAGTAAATATAATTTAATGGAAATGTTCAAAAATATATTAAAAAGCACCAAACAATATTGGAAATTTGTTTAAAGATTGCATTCTTCCACTTTCTCGGCTAATAAAGTAAAAGAGTGAAAAATTAGGAAATTATGTCTTACCAGCTTAAAATAAGTGATAAAATGATTGAAATAGCACTTAAATAGTTCGTGGTTGAATGTACTCTACACTTCGTTCGAATAAAATTCATTTCCAGTTAATTTTCTCTTTTTTGAATCTAATTCTCTTCCCCTTATATTTTCCTGTCACACTTATACTATTCATTTTTTAAGATGTTCACAGTGTTCGTTCGAATCATTTCACGATGAGAGTGCTGTAATTACTCATATTCAACAGGAACATAGCGCACAAAACGGTTTTGTAATTAATGATCTTCTCAAATACAAAACAGAAGCAGAAATGATGGCAAAAAGTTGCTTTCTAGATTGGCAATTACTCATTTAACCTTTACCTTTAGACTTTTATGCATTGATTAAGAAAGGATTAGATAGTATTTTCTTACAAATAATCTACTTGCACAAAATTTTTTGCTCATTTAACTCATACATTGATTAAGTTTGAAAAATTTTTTAAAAAGAATTTTTCCGGCTATATATTTTTTAGAAAAAATGATGCATAATTTTTTTTTTTGATTATTTATTTAAATGTACTTTAATTTATGGACCGATAAACATCAAATATGCAGCTTTAAAATCTAACATTTTCTCGTCTGTCGTTTTTTCAAATATGTCATCTAATTATGACATCTTCTTTGTTTCAGGAGTTTTATTTTTATACAAGCATTCCAAAATTCAAATTTTATATTTTAAGTAGTTTTGTCTATTTATTCACTGTAGTACTGTCGTGAATTTGTGATATGCTTAAACTGGACGAAGACTGATATTTATTTAAATTTAATTCTAACTAATCATTGATCTCGATGTTATGCTTATAATTTCTTGACCAGTTGTGAATAAAATCGAAATATTTGGTTTTTTTGCACATTATAACCTGATGCAGTAGAAGTTCGAAGGATTCGTGGTAGAATTGTTAGCATCAAATGGGATTTTATTTTCATCAAAAAATAATTTCAAATCTTAATTTACTGCATGAAAAAATTTTTGATACATTAAAGATTATTTATTTATGTATAATTTGATTTATTTTCATTTTTGTTTGGATAACATTTTCCTTACTAATTGAAATTTCTTTTTTCTTAGAAAAAAATTACATTCAGATAATAATTAAAAGATATTTGGAACAAAAATTAAATGAAATGATGAAAATTGAATTTGTAAGAGTAAGTAGTTGAGTTAGGAAGAAGAAAAATAACAACAACAACAACAACATCAAAATAAACATTCATATATTAGCTGCCGTATCGGTGCATTTACCATCGTAACAAATGATTGAGTGATATATGGGATGATGATGGTAAGTTAGAGGGAAGACAGTAATGTTTTAATATGTGGAAAATTGGTAAATGAGAAAGATGAGAAGAGAGGAGATAATGGAGGCGGTGCACGGAGTTTTGATAAATCCTCCGGGCAAACTAATCGTTTATCCCTCCAGATGGTTACCAGAAGACGGTCTAATAGGCGTAAGGTATTTCTTTTCTTCTCTTTCTTTCTTTTTTTTTTTTTGTTTTCATCAATATTTTAAAATTAACACTGAAATTTTCCTCACTATACATTACTAAGATTAGTTTACTAAGAACGAATGATGCAATTTTTATGTAAACATTCTTGAAATAGTTTAATTTGTTTTATTGTTTTTGTCATTATAATAAGCAGTTATCATTGCTATTATTCATTAATCATACTAATTTTTCATAATGCCATTATATTTTATACAATTAATTCATTTACTCTTAATTTTTGCGGTAATTATCTGAAAAAATGCAAATGTAATAATTCGATAATGTCACAATTTCAACAATTTTTATATATGCAAAAAGTTGATTTTTCCTGTTGAACAGAAAATTTTCATTGCATGTTGACACTTTGATGATCATTAGTTTTTAGTGAAATTTATTCAGTTACTGTTGAATTTTACTGCTAAATTTCAAAAATTAATCATATTCTTCGCATTGATAAATTGAGTTCATGGAAGTTTGATAATTTTGATAGATATTTTTAATTCAACTCTTTGTAGAATTTGCTTAAAATTGTTATCTCTGAAATTCTTCAAAAATAAAATTAAAAAATTTCAAGATTTTCTTCCTTGAATGAAAATATTCTGTGAAAGATTGATTGCTTGTTTTATCTTCAACAATATTTTATCCCATTTCTGAATTATTTTATATTTTTTTAGTTCTTTTAACAGTTTTTTTCTTCTTAAATACTTTATACTGATATCTCATTGCTATCATTATTATCATTATCATTATCATCCATTATTATATATATATATATAGGGTGATAATCCGGAGGAAGCATTACAACAACGTGTCGCAGCTAATCGTCGTGAGCGACAACGAACCAAAGAATTAAACGATGCATTCGCTATTTTGCGACGAATTGTTCCATCGTTACCATCTGATAAAATGAGTAAAATTCATACATTACGCATTGCTACAGATTATATTCGCTTTTTAGATCAGGTTTTCAACATTTCTTTATTATTCCATTTGATTATTATCAAAACTTTTTCGCATATTTATTAAGCAATTTCAAATTCTCGACTATTCATTTTCGTAAACACTTCAAAATATTTGAAATTTTTTTTTCAAAACTTTCACTAAATGCAAAATTGATGCAGATGAATGGTGATGGATGTCGATTATTTGGATGCGAAATGCAACTTTGTGACGGTAATTTGCAAACAACATTTAATATGTGGAGAGGTGGAATGGCTTCCTTACCTCATTATTACTCAAACGATACATCATCAGTGCAAACTTTCATCAAGACAGGTCACAATTTTGCTATTTTAGAATTTTGTAAAATTTCGTTCAGCCTTAGTTCATTCATTGCTATAAATTTTTCATCGTTAAAAAAGTTTTCAGTAAAATTTTGAAGATTTTATTATTTAAATTATAGAAGAAGAAGAAAATGGTTGGTTTAATGAAAGTACCGAAGCAACTCCATCCGTAATCGGAACTACAACAGGAGCGGTAAGCATGCCAACAATAACAACAAATGTGGAACAAAGAAATTTGATGTAATCAATGAAATGTAAACTATCTGAAAAAAAGGCAGGATAGCTAGGATGGAGAAGAGTGATAAGGAGCGAAACGATATCTGATTGACTTATTACCCTTTTTTAAATCACTCCAAAAGATTGCCAAATCGTATGGCTTTGTTTATTTTAGATTTGCCATTAGGACGGAACATAAAAAGGAAACAAAGATAACTGTTTCTTTGTTTTTTTTTTTTTTCATTATAAACAAACTTCATAGAATGCGTAACTTTCGGATCAAAAAAATGCTATTTTATGGGTTTTTGTTAGTTCGGAAAGGTATGAAATGTTAATGATATCAGTTTACAGATACTTACCTTTATTACTTACCACATTTCGTAATACTCCTTTGTATGCAAAGATGAATTGGTGAGAAAAAGAGAAAAAGCGATCGTTAAGAAGGGTAGAATTTCCTTTTTTTTTGGCATGGTATCGTTGTGAGTGAAATAAATTGAAAATCGAGTATCATTCGGTTTATGATTGATTAATTTGATAAAATTTATTGTTTACTTAAGTCCAAAGAGTATCAGTTATTTCAGTTATTGATAGCAATCTATTGAAAATATTATTCTCATATCAATTGCGTCTATTTCAAATAATCAAATGAAATTATTCAATAAGATAAACACAAAAAAACGCTCAAAATATCTGATAAACGATTGTGAAATATGGCTTAGGTTTAATTAAAATCGATTTTAAAGTAAGAAGTGAAAGATGATTGAAATCATACTGTAGAAGTAGTATGGAAATAAAATGATTATAATTGATGGAAAAGATAAGAGATGTAAGGGAATTTGAAATGATGATATTTGTTAGGATGAAAAGTGAGATAAGAAGAAAGAGAGAGAGAGAGGGGGAGGGAGAGGGAGAGAGGGAGGGAGGAAACATCGAGTTTTACTACTCAAAACTGTGCCACATATTGCTTACAGATGCTAAGCAGTGATGGTAAACAAAAGCTTAACAATGAAGAATGAGAGAATTGTTAGAAAAGAATTCAAGAATGAGCAAAAGAAACTCTTAATTCTCGACCTCGATCAAAAATTTTTCATCAGAATTAAACTTCAAAGCAAACAAGCCGAAAGGGAGGAAATTTTATCGAAATTATTTCCAGATGTTAGAGGAATATATGGAAGGGGTGACTGAGGTCAATGTTTTATCCACCAGAACTGTATATTAGTGAGAAAATTGTTCTGGCATATTACTAAATAAATTTTTTACAACCGGTTGTTAACACAAGCAGAAGAGGGTCATACCGTAACTCTTTAAATACAGTAATAAACCACCTTACCCAATAATGCTCATTCGTTGCAACATTTAAAAATTAGACTTTTTAAATAATTAGCTATTTTAAATTTTTATTGCTTGCAATGTGAATATTTCCCAATAGTTGCTAATAGATGAAAGTATTAATTTATTTATGTTGCTGATTTTTGAAAGTATTCTTTCCGCATAAAGCACAATTAATTCATAGCTTTTTCCTTTTCATTCTTCGCTAATAAGTTTTCGGAAAAACTTAAATGAATATCACAATATAAGAAACTTACTGTAACAGTTATCGATAATTTTGACTTATCAATATTTGAATTAAAAATGGAAATGTCTATTTTAGTCATACGTTTCTCGTTTTCCACGTAAGAAACATTCATTATATCTAAAAGAGAAGTCACTTTTTTTAATTTTATTGACTGCTAATTATAATATAACAATTTTTCCATTTATTTTAATAAATATTATTATCATCAAAATTTATGAGGATTTCTTTTTTCAAAATTAAAAACCTTTCGAGAAATTTCTTGCTAACCAAATATATCTTCTAATTAATTTCAAACATTAAAAATGACACGTTATTTTTGAATTTGAATTGGAACTTGTCTTTTGTTTTTGAATTTAATTCTAACGGTCAATTATATTTCTAAGTGATCTGTTGCTCAAACTTAGATATGCTTCTTATCGATCAGTATTTTTGCAAACATTCCATTGTCTATATTTCATTGATAGCTGAAAGATAATATGTGAAAGCGAACTTGAAATTGATATAAGTTCGTACTATTGATTATTTAATTCTTTACCCGTTTATGTTTTTCAATTTATTTTCAATTTTTTCTTAGTCATTTAGTAATTTCCTTTTCCATAACCTATCTTTTTATCCATCACTATTGATAAGTATAGTTCGTTTAAATATTTTTTACAGAAATAAAGCCAATTAAGAATCGTTACGGAAAATAAATTCTTTCACTCCGAAAAATTTCGATGAATGTTCACAGTCGTTATTCTCGAACAGATTACGGATAATTGAAATGTAAAAGGTCAGTGATAGTTTAATGTAACGTCACTTGGATTTTTCAATGAAAAACAAAATTCATCTATATGGGCTAATTTCGGAAATTTTTTCTTTCATCTCTGTCGGATCAACAAAAACACGTCTTATGAAATTTTTTAAAGGGCAATAAAAAATAAAGTAATTTTTCAAACTAAATTACTTTATTCTTTTCTTTTTATTCATCATTTCTCAGTATAACCTCGTCATGTCCTAAAGATTAACCGTTACATGTTTAAGCATTAATTTAATTTAATATCATAATTTTTTAAACTGCAACCATTAACTTTGCTGAATATAATTCAATTGGATTTCCTTCAATCATATTTTCAATGACTAAAAATTATTGATGAATTTAATAATCATTTTACACAAAAAAAAATGTTGAAAGAAGGAAAAAATTGATTGTGAAAAAGATATTTGAATTTAATTTGCTCAATGTCTGACTTGAAATGTTTATTGCCGTTGCTAAATCATCGCTGGTAAAGTGCAAAACTAATGCGACAAAATTCATTTCACAACCAGAAAAAAAGGTATTCGATTAACTTTGCAGTTATTTTTAAATTTTTAATCAAAAATTTTTAAGTTTTGCTTTAATTAATGAAATTATTATCACAATTAGGAAATTTGCAACTTTCTTAAAAAGTTTTCAATATCTCATATTTGAATATAATACAAAGCATAATTGTTAATACTTCGATAATAGTTATCACTGAATCTTTTTGCTGTACAACGAAGAATGGATGTGATATCAGAGAGGATAGATAAGATATCAGTAGTTTGTATCCGTATGGATGTAATCAATTATTTGCATTCTGATTTCTTATTTTTCTATCAGCTATTTATTGAACTTCCATTAACTTTTAAGAATATATTTCCGCTATGCTATAATTCTAATAATCTGAAGAAATTAACTGATAATCCGATTAGTTTCCTGATAATCCAAAGAAGGAATTAATAAAGTCAAAATAAACCAATAAATTTTATTTTTTAATAAATAGGTTTGATGGCAGTCAAAAAAGTATTGGTTAATTTGAAAATTTTCATTGCATCCAATTATTCATTTCTAAAATAAATAAGAGATTTGACGGTATCTAAAAATAATGATTATTCCTATATTCTGTCTACATGATATCTTCTCTAAGCCTTCTCTCAGATATAAATGTAATAGTGATGAGTTCAGAGGTTACGAATGAAAAGAGTGAAAGAATGAATTTGATAAATGTTGACGAGGTGTCATATTGCATCAGCATGTAAATGAATTATCAAAATACAAATTTACCTGTAATAGACAACGATAAAATTAAACAATTAATTATCATCTTTTTAACTAATGAAAGCAACGATGAGTTTCCAATCATTAAAATTGCTTTTTTTAAAATTTCCAATCATAAAAACTTTCAAAATTTTCATTCCCGTTCACTATTTTATAATGCTCTTATTTCTTTCTATTCGTTAAAGACACTTTAAAATTAATCAAATCGATCAGAATTGTCTTTGTCGGAATTTCGAAATAACTTTATAATACAGAAAAATTTACATGATTAAAGATTGATACTTATTTGAAAGAAATTATTTTGCCACAAATTCTTGTCAAATGATAAAATATGATCTATTTATTCTTTTGTTTAATATCGCAAATGATTATCATTAATTTTTTCAATTAGATAATTGATTATTTAATTAACCAATTTGAATACTCACTGAAAACCGCTACTCCTTGAAAGAAACATATAATCTCTCAAATACTACGTGAATGTGAGTTAATCCACTCAAAACAACTTTTGTAACTCAGTTCCATTTGAAAATGTTCAAATTTCAGGTTCAATAGCAGTTTTAATAGAAAATTTGATAATTTGGTAAATAAAACTGCCACAAAATATGTTTATTATGGCAATTCAATCCGTCCATGCTATCACCGTATTATCTATTTTCGCTAACTACTTTAACAAAGGTTTATAGACTTTAGCATGGCAATCTTTATAGACTTGATTAAATATCAGGTCGGAAAGATCTCTGCATTCCTGGCTAATATTTAATTCATCAAGCCTACTTTATCTCTTTCCGCTTCTTTAACATCATAATCATTTTCTTCCATCCTCCAATATCATTAATCATTAGAAATTTTATTTCCCAGCATGCAATACAAGCACTCACTGCCGACATATTCTATCAGTAACAGTCTTAAATCATCTTGGATCAACCGGTATAAAATTCTAAATCATTATTTTGGATCAATCAGTACAAAATTCTAAATCATCATCTTGGATCGATCAGTACAAAATTCCAAATCATCTCTATAAATTTTAAAAATTAGAATAAATCACTCTAATAGTACTTTCATCAAACAATTCCACTGAGCCAAATCAAAACTCTCCCTCAAAGAATCCTACAAAAACTGTTCACAATAGTCTCGCTTTAAAATCAATAAAAATCTCTGCACTATATGTGATACATTCATTCTGCTAAATTTTGTTGAAAAATTCCCTGTTATCTGGCTGATGTTGGAATATTTTTTTCTTTTGAAAGTTTTCTATTTATTACGCTAATGAAATATTGCAAAACCTGAAAAGTCAACTTAAATATTTTTATAATTACCATGAGACCGGGATATATCAGAAAATGATTTAACAATCGATCGTTGCAAATAATCACAAAAGCATTATTAAAAAACTTTTCATCTTCTTTGATCATTCAATAAGAATGTAGTAATATTGAATTCGAAGAATTAATTATAAATTTTACTATTAAATTTTGTCACAAGTTTAAGAATTTGGATTTAATATTCATCAAAAAAATTCATTAAGATTAGCCACAATTTAAATTGAAATTTAAGCAGTGGTTGAGATGAAAAGCAAAAAAAAATGTTAAGCAATGCGCAGTGGAAACTCAAAATTGCTACTTTAAAAGAATTCATTATTATGATAAAAAAAATCGTGCAGTTTTTTTTCAAATTAAAGTTATCTTAAAAGCTGTGAAAAATTGCTTTATTTTTTTTATACCTTAATTTATAAATTATAATTTCAAATTTCCAAGCGTTTAAATTTCACATTAACTTTATTAAATTATAATTGCTACAGTTACTAATTTTAAACAAACAAAAATGCATCATGCGTCGGAAAATTTATTTCACAACGACAATTATCCTTTTTGAATAACCGCTTCCAAGTACCATAACATGATTTTGGTCCGATCAATTTCCAGAATCCATTTTCTCCATCATTTGGATCAGATGTGCATCTGTAATAGCGGAAATATTTGCAAAGTTAATTTCTTCCAATTCAATATTTCAAGCGCCGTACTAGAGCACATCTTAGCCTAGACCTTCTGACTAAATATTTTTGAACAATACAAAATATAAAGTGAGCCAAGAATTATTACAGTTGAAGAAAGTAACTAACGTATTAGTATTGCTATTCATTTGTACTTCTGGCTGACATTCCACGCAAATTTTATTGTCCGTATAAAGTTTGATGGTAATTTTCTTATCAATACAATTCCAATTCACCCAGCCCAATTCATAAATTCCACAGTAGCTAAATAATCACACAAAATAGGTTAAAGTTCAATATATTAAACAAAAAATTAACATTTTATTTTTTTTTGTTTTCTTCAAAAAAAATTCCCTTCACGAAAGAGAAAAGAAATAATGTACGATTGTTATTAACGATCATTTGTTATTCTAACCTAAGCGAATTTAATCATAATTTTATTAAATACTTCCTGATAATACAGTTGAAATATTTTAAGGATACTTTTAAAATATTGAAATTAATACAAGCAGAAGTTTAATAAATCAAGAAGACAAAAACGCCAATGCTTAACATCTAAGAATTTCAAGAATGGAAAGAAACTAACTAAAGCAATTTGCTTCTGTTATCAGTTGCATCATCGAAAATATTGTCATGACTGAATGTTTCTCGTGTTTTGTTGTATAAATAATCCAGAATGAGTGCTACGGACGTAATTTCTAAATAACTCATTTAAAAATTTTGCAAAAATCAAATAATTTTTTTAAAAAATTAGAAATTAAAAAAAAAGACTGAATTTAAAGAAAAATAATTTATTTCACCGTATGGGAAAGAATTTTAGGATATTGCTTTTAACAAATGTATCAGTGAAGACAACCTGTCTGATAATAATTTCTTCTTGACAGTGCAAAAGAGGAATTTTAATTTACTTTTTAAGAAATTCGTTTTGTAAAATATAAACTCTTTTTTTGCTTTCAAAAATTTCTTGTCAAAACATACCTGGTTGATCACGTTTCCAAAGTTGTGGACATTCTTTGAAGCAACTCTTTTTTTCAATCAATGATGGACATTCCATTCCACCATGTTCCGGTTTTCTGTCAATGCTACGTTCACGAGTTTGCACACCTGCCTTACAACTTCCCTGATCCGGAATACAACTGGACCAAACTGACCATTCGCTAACAATACAATCAGACGCTGTAATTTTCAAATATTTTATAAAATTCTCATTAATCTGTCCTCAAATTTGATATTTTATAAAATACTAAAAAAGCTAATTTTGATCTTTATAATTATTTCAAAAATGAATCATAATCATAAATTGCAAAAAGAGCAGCATAATTTGCAAACTTCAAACTATTACTAACCATTACCACTCATAATATTCTCATACCAAAAACATTTGGACCAATTTGAAATTTGAAAATGTAAAAGGAACATACGTGGACAAGCAAAAGAATAGTCGGAACAACAATCCTCAAATGCCACACATTTCTCATCACAATAGCATAAATGATCGGTATCTGCCAGAATTGCTAACTTTGTTGCATCATTTGATAATTCCGTACCTCGTGAATTCTTTATTGTTAATGGCATATGTCGATTCAACAATAAATACCTGAAATTTAACTTATCACTTTTAATCATTTTCTTTTCCTTTTTACTCGTTTATTTATTTATTTTGCTCGGAGTATTCAAAGCATAAAAAAATTGTAAAAATGAACTTTTAACGGTATTAAAAAAAATTATAATTAATGTTAGATAAAGAAATATCATCTTCATAATTAGCATTACATAATATTTCTATCGTTATGATTTAAATTTCAAAAAAAAAATTTCCTAAGAAAATAGTTTTTTACAAATTATTTTCTTCGATGATAGTTTTTCAAACTGTCTCTAAAAATAATCCTGTAGTAATTGAAACATGTTAAATTAAATATTCAGTTAACAATTACGTTAGAAGGTAAATACCGAATAAGTTTGTGACGCTGATGATAACGTGTTGTTTCCGGTTGCTGTTCCTTTGGATAAAATGGCTGACCGAAAATGAGCTGATAACGGAAAAATGGTAATATCGCGGTACTACGAGGAAATTTTATTGCTTGAGATGGTTCGCTTTGTTTATGCAAATAATCCTCGGATTGATTGTAATCTGAAATATAATATATTATAAAAATATTTATATATTCAGGATATAATTTATTGTTTTAAAAAAATTAAAGCCTATTAAAATAAATTGAAATTAGTACGAAGAAAAATTTGGATCATGTATTATTGTTGTATTGTATGCACAATGATCTGCTTATTCGATCACTTTCATTTCATGAAATCATATAAATCAATGATCAAAATCAAATCAAATCAAATTAATGATTTCATGAAATCAATGATCTGCCTATTCGATCACTTTCTGCTGTAAAATTCCATCACAAGAATATTTTGTATTCAAAAAGCACATTTAATTTCCATTTCATTCATAATGACAAAAATAACGGCTTTTATCATTTCATTAAAAAGGAATTTTAATAATGCTTCATGAATACAAGCAAATTGACCATTATTATTGTTGATTGTTTCAACTTTTGTGCTATCATTTAAAGCAATCAAATCCCGTAACATCAATTTATCAGTTCGTTTCATTTTTCTGCTATAAACAGTAGGATGCTGCCATTTGCCTCTTCGAGCTTTCTTCAATCGTCGTTGATGAAATTTTACAGGCAGCTGATCAATTGTATCGTCTGTTGCGATACAGGTGAAGTTATGTCCTAAACAGCATAAATGCTTCTGATAACAACCGGAATGAATAACAGATGCCAGGGTCAGTATAATGTACAGCACTGTTAACAGCCAGTCTGATACACTGATAAACATTCTTCTATTTCACCACACAGGATGCCATTTGTATCATTAATCCTGAAAATTTTAAATAACTTCAAAATATTTGTACTCAATAAACGAAATTTTTTTTTTTTTTGAAAGATATGCACTAAAAAAAGGAAAAAAGATTAATCGAACAAAGATTTGATTGTTTCGTTTAGGAAAAAATATTTTATGGAAGTTGTAAAATTAGTGAAAAAAGCTACGGTAGTTTATATGAATAGAAATAATTTAAATATCACGATGGAAAATATTTTTTCTTCGGTACTTTTTGTAACAGTAATGTTGTGATTGTAAAAAAAAGCAAAAAAAAAAAAAAACGAAGCATTTGTCCAGGTGCAACTGTGAGAAAATATCTATTTTTTGTCTTTTTTGTGGAATTAATCAGTTCTGATAGTTATCGAAATTGTCATAGCATTTTGTTGGGCGCAAAATGGTCATGGCAGTATTATTTTACTAATGCAGTAAAAATTGGCATCTAATGATCGCAAAGTAATAAATTAGAAATTGCATCAATCGAAATGATCGATATTTTTATGACTAAATTATTCAAAAAGAGAACACTTGAATGAAAGAAATATTTCAGTAGATTATTACCAATAATTGGAGCGCAACATTGCAAATGTGATATGATCATTACAAATAATTTTTTCTTTTCCCCATTTAAAATGATACGATGTGAGACTTCTCAGGAATAAAGTAGAAAAAAAAGAAGAAAAAAGCTTCCCAATAGGATAAATCATTCATTTGATTTTACAAATATTTGATAAATTTAAAAATTTAACTTCAATTGCAAAGTCACTGATTATTGCTATTTAGTTTTGCTTTAAAATCTATCTAAGAAGAAGAATTTTTTTTTTCAAATCTTAGCTTGAAAGCTTAAAAATAGAAAAATTTTTAAACTTATAAGATTTTTTTTCAAAGGTTATAAGAAAGAAATTTCAGCATTTAAAAACATCTAAGCATCATAAATGAAAAGGCGAAACAACTGAATGCAAAACCATATGGTGCCAAACACAGAATGTTTTGTTTCCGATTTGTTATATCAAAATGGAACATTGGTTCCTTTGTTACCAACCATTTATTTCGATTTTAATCGTTTGCATCCAATGTTTTCATTATTTTAATATCAGTTTGGACATGCTGAAATACATCTTTTTTAGCAGACAATATGTAATTTTAGCAATGAATTCATACGAAATAATGATTATCATACCACCCATAGCGTCATATTCTCTTTCAACGAATAAAATTGAACCTGTTTTATTTTAAATAAAAATTTCACATCATAATTATTACAAAGATAGCATGACTTTTAAAGCAAATAAAATAGAAGTAACTAAGATTCAAGTAAATAAATTTAGCTTGCTATCTTAAATAACATAGAAATCAGCTTATTTTAATTAAACAAAATAGTGACAAAAAATCGTTTCATTCCATTTTAAATTTGAGTTTTTAAAAAGCAAATAAAATTTACAAATGAGACCGTTGTCAGTATAATGCAAAATGATACATTACATATTTGAATGGATTGTTAACTGCGAGAGGATAATTTTGCACTATTCGCTACTCGCATTTTGCATAAGTTAATATTTGTAAATAAAAATGGTAAGCAATTTCATATTTTTACCTTTTATGGGTGAAAAATGTGTAATGTATCATTTTCATCATATCAACAAAAAAAAATTTTAATATCTGAAAATGAAATCGAATTTCTGTGTGCTGAAATCTTAACATTCATATTTAACTGTTACTGATAGGGATTATCAATTTTCAAGGAACAATTTTTTGCACAATCAAATCCTCAAATAATCAAACACACTAAAGCATAACCGAGAATTAAATTAAACGCAAAATCATTCAATTTTTTTCAAGGTACAACATTATCATTAGGTAAATTTGAATAAATCAATGAAATATTACTGAGCATGAATTATACCTGAGTGTAAAATTCTAAATAACATTTATACAATTGTAGATATTGTTTTTTTGAATTCAATAAATTTATCACTTTAATATTAAAAAATAAAAAATATTTAAGAGATAAAATAAATCAGTAAAAAGACGTGTAAACAAACTAATAAATCAGCAAAATATGCAATTAAATTTCAATTAAGGAATTAAATTTTGTAAATAACTATGGAGAGAAACAATTTGAAATAGATATAATAAATAAAGTTCAAGTAAATTATCAGCTGGATAAATCGCTATTGGAATAATTGAATTTTGCCATATTTTGAAGATTGCATTCACGGCCAATAATTCCCAAACGTGGCAAATAAAGCAGTTTGGCCTACCACTCAGATCTATTTACATGATAAAGGAACCACATTTGTATGTTTTTATTTCATAAAATCCCTCATTTGAACTCGATCTTCCATTCAGTTTAGCCAAATATGCTCACTGAATTTCAATAAATTTCATTTTATTGGAAAAATTTTCTTAGGTCGTAAAATTTTGACCTAAAAGCTAATCCAAACATGCACACACATGCATACACACATACACACACGTACACACGCACACATTCAAACATACTTAATATTCAAACAAACTTAATATTTCATTATTGATTCGTTTTGATATGCATAGGCATACCAAAACGAAAATTTCCCATATTATTTCAAATATTTGTTTTAATATTGCTAATCTTTCTGTTTTCATTTAAAACTAAAAAGAAAAATAAAACAAAAAGTGCAATTGAAAGATTTAAATTTTTAATTAAACATAAATTATTTATTAATGAATAATTCATGAATGAACGGTCAACGCATAAGGGAAGGTTTCGAATAGATCCATAAGCGGTCCATTTTTTTTTCTTTTTATGTATTTCTGCTGAATCACCACTATCAATTCTTTATGATTATACATTAATAAATTAAATTGATAAAATTAGCGCATAATGATACTTTAATTTCTTTTTTTTGTACGAAATTGAATTTTGAGATTTGAAAATTACAATAAACTGTAAAATGCTAGAAGGGATTGAAGTAACTGACTATAAGAGCGCTTAGATAAAATGATAAATTGATGATATCATCAATAAGAAAGCTCAATATGTGGGATATTTAGAAGGATATGTGTAAATTTTACTTTTTAAAATAACGATGTAACAAAATGATATCATCGTACCAAATGTTTTCTTTTACCTCTACAGATTGTTCAAATTTTAAAAAATACAATTCTCTATTTGAAAAAATTTTCCATAATAGTATATCGATCTTTTCAGCATCAAAAACTTACTTTCTTTTTTTATTAATCAGTTTATTTCAGTTACATAATATTATACATACATATAATTAAGAGTGAAGATAAAGTTCAAAATTTGAAACAAAATAAAAGTGAATACTGCATAATGAATTTTATGAAATAAATTATATATGCGATGTGAGGTCATTGGAAGCAATTAATTTTACACACTTTTGACAATATCAATGCACTCTTATCTTCCTTTATGCTATGATTATCACCAGAACTTATGTAAATGTGAAATAAACTAAAAGATTGATGTAATGTATTTTTAAACGATTTCATAAATCAAATGTTAATCGTAAATCGTAGTAAAAAAATTTTTTTGGCTAAAAAAAGAATAGAAATATTTTGTTTCTGTTTAATTTGATGATTTTCGTCATGTCACACTATTCATATATATCATATGTTAATTAAAATTTGCAAGAATTAAACTCAAAATGAAAGATACTAATAAACGCAACTGATTGATATAAAGATAATTGTTATGATAATGAATTAATGATTCCATACATTTTCAAATATATTATCATATTGTCGACAAAAATAACACCTACTTAAGAGTTATGTGATGAAGAAAAAAATTTTGCAAATATTAGTAATGACACCTAAATGAAAACTGATATTGTTAATAGTAAATAAATTAAATTCACGACTGAAATTTTTTTAAAGTATTCTCTCTTCGCTGTTAATTCTACATGATAAACATCATTTGTAATTGAATACAAAGTCAATATTAACTGATTTTCACTCGAATGTTATCGAGTAACAGTTTTAAAATAATTTTGCATTTCAAAAAAAAGTTAAAGTGTGAAGTTTCATTTTGCTTGTAAATTTAGTATGAATTTAATTCCTTCAGAAATTTTGTCATTTCTCTGGGATTAACATTGCTCTTATCATATCAAAACTTTTAAATTGTTTCTGAAATTTATCGCTTTTCGAATTCGTTAAACATTTTTTGCATTGGAATATGGCAAAGTAAAAAAAGTTTAATTTTTATTTTTTTCGAACAACACCAACAAAAAGGGAAAAGTTGAAACTAATGAAATAAAATTCAAAGAAAAAATTAACATGTAAGAGAAGAAAAAAAAATTTTTTCTTGAAAGTTGATTAATGACTGCTTGGAACTAACTAATTAGAGGATAAAATAATGAATAAAACATCTTGTATGAATCAGATATAAATACATAATGGACAAAAATTTTAATACTGAATAACTGGCATGAAAAGAAATAATTTTTCCCACAAACATCTCCTAACAAATATTTGTCAAATGTTTAGAAACAATAATTTTACATAAAAATAATGTATTAAAAATGAAACGAAAAAATTGACAATTTGCATCTTTTTTTTGTTACTATAAAAGTTTTAGATTAAAATTTATGATTTAATTTTTTCTCAATTTATCATCTCAAACGAAAGAAATTTCAGATAATAATTTTACAATAGCATTGCATCGAATGATAATATCACTGAAAGAATATCAGTTATTGAATGGATGAAAATTAGACAGAATATTAAACAGATTCTAAACCGCTGTCATGAAGTTCGGTACCAAATGAAGAACTCGGTGAGGTTTTTTGATAATCTGATTGAGCTAATGCCATAACATCTGCTATTGGACCCAATAATGAAGGTGACATTGCTGTGAAATCATTTTTATTGTTAAAATTTCGATACGGCGATCGTCGATACATTGTTGGCAATTGTGTTTGCTCCCATGGTGTATCATATCTGAAATTATCAGAAAGGAAATGATAATTTCAAAATATAAATGAGTGAAATAATTGTTTGGAAAAATAATAAAACCTTATATCATCTTCACACGCACGCAGCGGACATGTGATATTTGATTGTTGCGGATGTAAGGATTGCTTTGACGTGGATAGGTTTAATCGATGTTTTTGATGCAGAAATGCAATTAACAAACAAGCAAATCCGATCGTCAAAATAACTGTAAATGCTGATAAGATTATCACAGCATACAGAAATTGCCTGTTGCTGTTGAGACGATGCAAGAAA
>UPTC01000099.1:18460-71739 GCA_900537255.1 Acanthocheilonema viteae | reverse complement strand
AAATGTATTGTCTTCTCAGTGATAAAGCACAATTACATATTAAAACTTCAAAGTATACTTTGCATTCTGCAAACTGCAGAAGACACACATTATTTGAAAAGAAATGTTTTGTAGATAAGCTGATAACATCGAAAAATTGAATGATGTATAGCTGATGGTTTGTGATTTTAGATTTTCAATTACAAAAAATTTATTGATTAATGTTGCAAACAATCTGCATATTAGTTAAATTTTTATTATTACTTACAAAAATTCGTCCAATTTAATAAATCAAATTCGAAAGCAAAAAAAATGAATAAATAATAAGTGTACAAATTGTCATACCCAAAACTATCAACTTGGAATTATTCATGCAAACTTTTTTGCAATTAAATATATATTACTTTTTTTTGTTCCACCATCATAAAGTTCAACAAACATTACATTTTTTTTAAATCAAAATTGAGAGAAGTAAATTTTTGAAATAACAGGGTAACAAAGAAGAAGAGGTATTCAATCATATTAAAAAAGAAAGACAAAAAAAGGGAATGAAAAAAAAGAAAGAAATAAAAAAGGAAGAATTTTTTTGTACTGCCAATTACCTTTGCTCGATAAAGAGACCCTATAACCGTTGTACTGTTCTCTTTTTTCCTCTTTTCAAATGATTTAACAAAGGAACGAATAAATCCCACAATAGCATTTCTTTATGTTGAAAAAAATTTACATAATTTCAATTTTTAATATGAAATTTTTATTCGATATTAAAATTAAAGCGATATATTAATGAGGATGAATTGATCAATTTGATCAGTCGTCCGATTTGATATGTGGTTTGATCTGATTTAGTTCAGCTGTTATCTAATTTCGTTTCCGTATCATTCATCCAAATGCCACCACCGTTAGGAGCACAACAGAGAGACAGACACCATGCAAGAACTGATAGTTCAAAAATTTGAATAATTTAAGAAAATTTATAAAATTTTCTGCCATTTAAGTTTCCTTCACATTCTTCAATAATGTGGAAAAAGCATTGCAAATACTGCACGTTTGTTGGAAGTCCTGCTGTGATGATGAGATTATCTTATTATTTCTGGAGTGTTTTTAGAAGGAACATCCTATTATTTCTGGAGTGAAATTTTAATTTTAGCAGCAACAAATTATAATTTGATATCATTCGTAAAATTTAAATGGAATTTTGCAGTATTCGCATTTTGCTATCCAACCAGTGACTAAATTTTTTCGCTTCTTTATTTTCTTTACCGTTTGAAAAAATGACAAATTGTGCGCCAAAAATGTCAGTTTTAAAATTTGCTATGAAAAACTCGTCTGTCAGCATTAACTGATATCCTTCTTTAATGACAACTGTAATTTCACTTCACTAATGCATTTCTTTTGATGATACTCAAAATTTCCTGTTCATTTCATGCATTGTACATATACACAATAAGTTAATTGGTGAAACAGTTAGCAAAAGTTTGTTTCAGTCTTAGCAGCTTCATTAATGTTAACACAATTTTCTCCATATCCATATTTTATAACCAATAGCTAATTAATTAATAATCCGAAAACTTTTCTAACATTCATTTAATCGATCACTTTACATATGTTTGAAAGAAAGAAATAAAAGAAAATTTTTTCAAAAAAAGTATCATGAAATGAACCAATTATTTGAGCTATGAAAGGAAAGATAATAACATTATTTGATAGGAGAAGTAAGGGAAGAAGAAAAGAAAATAATTTATTTAATTTTTATTTTGGACACCTGTTCACTACTGAAAGTGTAAAAGTGTGATAGGATAGGAAGAAGGGAATGATGGGGCGGTCGATCGGTTACGAAACATTTATGCGCCTTTCATTACACACAGAAATAACCACCAATTATACTTTCCCGTTTCCTTTCTCGATCCTTGATCCTTCTCTTCCCTGTACTATTCCTATTCCAATCTTTTACATGTACGGAATATGCGTGTATTTGTATGTGTATGTATGAAGAAATGAAAAGTAAAGATGAAATTTGATTCAATTTCAATCAATTAAGAAATTAAAATGGAAAAAACGTTAAATTGCAGACAATATATGATCAGCCGAAATGCACTGGAAACATGTAGCATATTTCATATGTTTATTCGGAATGATCAAGAAATTCCGTCCAGCGACCCCTTTTTTGACACCGTTCCTCGTTTCATCCTGTAAAAATTTTACCGATGTTCAACTGTACAGTCAAATATATCCGTTATGGACTTATTCATATTTGGTCGCACTGGTAAGTTATTGGATGGTGTAATAGACTTTTCAAGCATTGATTAATTGTTAGTAGTAGAAAAGAATAAAATTAATTGGAATTAAATTATAAGTTGAAGTGAAGCAAAATCATATGAGGGATACAATTCAGATTAGAGTGCGAAACTATGATTTAAATTATTGCTTTTAAATGCATCATTTATGATATAAAATTTAGAAGTGAATTTCATTATTACATCATTTTTGTTGAATGATATCAACGAATAATTTAGTGGTAGAATTTTTGTCTTTTCTACAATGTAAAAAATAGAAAATGATAAAAATTGGTTGAATTTTATAAACCGAATAAGCATGGTAATATACAATAGCTTTATACTTGATTCTTTTTATTTTTATCACTTAATTGCTATTTCCTTTTAACATCAAATACAATATTACAATTAAACTTTTTATTTTATTTTATTTTTTTCACCATTCGCTACTAAAATCACGATAAAATGAAGTTTAAATAGAAAAAACGAGCCAAATTTTAATTAATTCACATTTTAAACTAATTTTGTCTTTCAGATACCAATATTTTTTCTCACTGACATATTGCGGTATAAGCCAATTGTAGTCCTCGAAGCGATGTCATATTGCGCTTCTCATGCAATCATTCTTTGGGGCAATAAAGTATGGCAAATGCAGTTAATGGAAATCATTTTTGGTTTGTATGTCATACATTTAACAATCACTCATGACAATTTC
This sequence comes from Acanthocheilonema viteae, assembly GCA_900537255.1. Classification (NCBI taxonomy): domain Eukaryota; kingdom Metazoa; phylum Nematoda; class Chromadorea; order Rhabditida; family Onchocercidae; genus Acanthocheilonema; species Acanthocheilonema viteae. The sequence goes on along the minus strand of UPTC01000099.1, from coordinate 68,772 downwards.
ATATTATTCTTTCAGAAAATGAAGTTAAAAAAAGGTTGAATTGGCATATGAAAGAATAAATTGATAAAAGTTTATTAAATTATAAAAATTCATAATAGGACTGTCAACAGCATCCGACATTGCCTATGTTTCCTACATGTATGCAGTTGTTGATCAAAAGCATTTCAAACGCATCACTTCATTTGTCAGAGCAGCTGCACTGTTTGGCAAATTTCTAGCTTACGGTTCCGGTCAGCTGCTTATTTCGACTCGACTTGTTTCATATTTACAGCTACATGAGGCAAGTAAATATTTTGATAAATTCATTTCAAATAATTTACCAACAAGTGACATATTGATAAAATTTAAAAAAACCAATTTAAGATGTATTCAACACAAAAAACCGATTGAATAAAAAATTGACTCCATAAAAAAGGTGATTGGTTAGGAAGCGAAAAATTTTATTTATTTTTGACTAAATAATCATTGCAAAATAAAATGTTTATGGCAAAAAAATGAGTAAATTTATATACAGATCAATAAATTAATGAGTAAATCAAAACATTCTAACAAATGCTTGAAAATTACCTAATGAATCAGATTTACTCGATAATTCATTTAGAAATATATCAGTCATCTTTTCGATTTTCAGTTTCCGATGAATATATGAATAATCTTAGATTATAATTTAAAAATTGTACAATTTTGAGAAAAATTGTATATTTTTTTCAAAAAAAATCTTTTTATTTCCCAATGAAACACATTTTTCATCAATTGTTGAGATAACTTTTGGCTTATTAGATTTCATTTGGTTCCGGTTGCATTACTTTATTAATGGCTTGCTTACTTCCATCAATATCACCCAAAATGATCAAGAATAAGAATTTAATAGAAGTGGAAAATTGCAACCAAATAGTCGAAATACAGGACAACGAAAGGTTAACTTATTTTAAATAATTGTCATTCTTCGTGTCTTTTTAGCTGAAATTTTCTAAAAATTGTGGTTAGCTTTTACTTTCCAGCAGTACAGTTAACTAATTCGTTTCATTTCACAATAAATAATTAATTAGCAATGTATAAGTGGCCGACCATACTATTTATCAACGTAAATTTGGATATAGCACAGGGTATCACTAAATGCAATGTCTGTGACAGTTGATCCTGGACTGAAGACTTACCTTCAAAATGCTTGGAGACATTTAATGGTTTTTAAGAGTAAAAGAGCCGTATTCAAATGGTGCATTTGGTGGTCATTGGCCAGTTGTGGAACTTTTCAGGTAAGATCAATTAATCACATGTTTATGTCTTCAGATGTCAATTCCTCCCAGAGCCAACTTTTTACTTTAATTTTGAAAAATTCAAGAATTAAGCAAATCCAGGAATCTAACTATTTATTCTACATATGTAAGACAATTGTTATTCACAAATTAATATTATTATCGCAGATAAAGATAATAGTAATAATAATATGCACCAAAAAGTATTAAGCTCATGAATTGATAAACAATAATACAATAAAAAAGTTAAAAATTCAGAATTCACAATTAAGGTTATACAAATTAAAATCTGTTTGATAAAGACTTTTTGTTAGAACAATTATTTGTTTTTTGAATTTTATTTTAGGTTCAAAATTATGTGCAAAATTTATGGGCTTTATTACAGCAGAATGATGAGGCATATAATGGTATCACAGAGTGTACAGCCACTTTGATTGGTATGCACTCTTTTTTATTCCAATCCCGTGCAATCATTGTTCATTTCAAAGATTCGATAAATAAAAATATAATATTTGCGAGATAAGAGAGACAAAAATTTTTGATAAAATTTGAGATAAACTGTATGATTTTAATAATGAAAAATTAGAATGCAATAACAAAATATAAAACATTTCATATTAATAATATTCGAAATTAACCTGCATTTATTTATAATTTATTTCATCCGAGAAACGTTTTTTACGTTTAGTGTGCGTTTTAAATTAGAGGAAAATTAATCGGTATCATTTCTTCAAAAACATGTAATATCTTATGAGTGTCAGCACTATAATTACCAACTTAAATTTTAGTACAAGATTACAGTTTAGACATTTCAGTGAAAGTTCAACTAACGGCATGAAATGAGTAATCAATTTAGTATGAGTAGTAAGAATATCAAATTAGATCATGAGACTCAAGACTAAAGCTTACATATTCTGATGTATCAATGAAATAATTAATGCTTTGATTGAAAAGACATTAAACAGGAGCGATCGTTTGTTTTTTCGTACAATATTTGAAAATTGATTGGGTGAAATGCGGTGAATTGATACTGTGGATCAATTCGATGATTAGCGCTATATTACTGATTATAATGTCTCAGACGACCAGTGCTTTCATTGCTTATATTCTTTACATAGTTTTTGCTACCATCTATCAGTTACTTATGACTGCAGCAAGGTAAGGTGATGAGAGAATTCAGTGAAATTATTTCATCCTTCTTTTCTCCATACTCAATAATTATTGCTTATCGTTTGATTATAAATTATCGAGAATGTTTTATCACAATTTCTAACATTTTCAATGAATTATACATGTGTCTTTTATTAATATAATATTTTAAAGTTATTATTTACATTATTTTGTAATAATTTCAAATGCTTTCATGAAGATTTATACAAAAAAATTTTACTCACCACTAAAATATCTTTTTTTTAAATTTAATTCTCAAAATATAAAATTTAGATAAAATTAAGAGCAAATTTTAAATTTAATAAAAGAAATTTGTATATTGGAAGAAATATGGAGGATTTCATTCCAGTACCAATATTGCCACAGAACTGACAGCAGCAACTTATGGTTTAGTATTTGGTTCCAGTACTTTTGTTGCACTTTTTCTGCAAACAATACTAACTTTAATTGTTGTTGATAAGCATGGCTTGGCACTTGATATACGTACACAGGTAATTTTATAGCACAAAATTACCTGAGAGTTTTCATTAAGGTGTCTTGTTCTATTTATTTTCGTTTTATTTCGATTTATTTTATTTTTTTTAGTCCAAGTTTCCATTTAAAGTTTTATAAAAAACTATAAAATGATTATATAATAAAAGCATACTACAGGATTTTGACTATTATAACATTTGTGATTTCGATTTCATCATGACAATTATTAATATTAATAAACTTTTGAAGATTTTATAGAAAGTATTTTTCATTTTTATTTCAGTTCCACTCCAAAACTCCAATTTAATATCATTGCAATAATTTGACTTCCCAAAAACACTTCAAAAATGCAAAATGATGGCAAGCTTGCTTGCATGCTGCCCAAATATTTTGAAAATCCAACTACTTTGAAATTTTCAACCGAAAAATATTTCAGTTCTTCATTTATGGTTGCTATTTCGGTGCGGTATCAGCAATTTTCATTTTTATGTTAATACAGAAGATAATCGGTAAAATTTTTGTTACTGAATTCACTCCTGCGGATCAGTGTCCTGAAAAAGATACTCTGACATAACCGGTCATACCATTTTGGTTTTAATGTTTATTAAATGTATTATACAATTTTTTCACTTTTTTTGAATGAAAAAATTTGCAAATGAATAATATTGTTAAATTTTGAAACTTAAGAGTTCTCCTTTTTTTTGATACATTATTGATCGAAACATTTTGTTGAAATAAAAGAAAAAATTAATGATTCAACTAACAATTATCATACATCGAAACTGCTTGTTAATTCAATGCAACATTTTATTTTACTTTTCTCGAGAAATGATATGACAATATGTTCAGTACATCTATTATCCCACAGATTTTACTTTTTCTTCTTTTAATGCTATAAGTCTTTAAATTTTTTTAATTATCGAAAAGAAAAATAATCTCTCTTCTCTTTATATTTAAAGTCTTAAATCGGATAGAAAAGTACAAAGATAACACTATACGTAACTGAAACTATTAAGTCAGTCACTGTTTTAAAACAAACTCGAAGATATCAATTCTTTGAGATAGAATGCAACGTTGATATTTGCAGAAAGAAAAAATTTTCTGGGACTCTCTCATACAAGACAATATTTTAATTTTTTCTTTTTCTTTCATATTTCGCTTTAATTTACTTTTCATAAAATAAAACAATTCAGTATTCATAATTACCGTTAAATATTGTCATATAAATAAAATTGACTAGAATTTTTCTTCTGTTGTTTTTTATATTAATTTTTAAAATTTTTCATCATTTTATTGGACCTTTGTTCGTTTCATATTTTCTTTACTTCGTTTTTTTTTTCATTTTTATGAGTAATAAGTAAGTATGAATTATTGGTAGTTTTTTTGTATTAATTGGAAGAAGCAAAAATTTTTTGATTGTTTAAATCAAATTAATTGGAAAAACTTTTGATTTTTTCTAAAATAAGAAATTGATTTGTTTATGAGGTATCGACTACTTCATTTTTCTAATATTTTAAGGCAATTATTCATATAATATATGCAATATGTGCAGACATATTTAGGATGAAGTGATATTTAATAAATATTATTTCATAAAAATGCTTGTGGAAGAAGAAGAGAGAAAAAGAGAAAAGGAAAGGAAAGGTGGAAAAAAAACCAAATGTTAATTTTTTAATTTCAAAGAAAAATTAAAAAACGAGTTCCTGTTAGTGCTACTGCCTTTCTATGAAACATCGAGTTTTTCATATTTTTGATACAGTTACGCAGTGAAAAGAGATTCAAAATACATTTAAAAATATAATCATTACATTTCATTTGTTAATTACGCATATTTACAAATCGTCTGAAGGGAAATTATTTCTTGCTTATTGTTTTTAAAATTTTTTCGCTATTTTTCATTAAATGAGAAATTATAATAAATTTAAAGATTTATTATCAATTAATAAATGCAAAATGTTGATTTAACCGAAGAATGATATTTTCGGAATTATCTTTTTTCTTAAAGAAGAAGAAAACGTATGAAGTGATATGGCATGATAATTAATTGCAAAATGTCAAATATAATATTATTAAAAAAAGAAGAAAGAGAAAAGGCAATATAATATTTAATTGAAAAAAACATGGCAATTATTTCAAACTGATAAATGAATGATATGATTTACAATAAACTGACCCACTTCCATTAACTTTTCCCAAATTATCAGTGATACAGAAGAGGAACTTGATATTATTTATGTGATGTAAAGACCGGTTTTCTACAATTTCTTGTGCAGTATTACAAAAACAATTTTGATAAATTTGATTTCAGCTACGGTTGGAATTTGGAGTGACTCATCACAATATTAATTTTTATAAGAAAATGATTGCATTTATCAAACATTTAAAACAATTGCTATTTGCTTGCTTCTTATTTGTTATCAAATTATGAAATTAATAAGTGCATTACATAAGAGCAACAAAATTGCAAAAAATTCAATATTTATTAATTTTTCACCAAATTTAAAATTGATAAAAGTGCGAAAAAAGCGATTGCCTTTTTTTCATGCAATATTATCGTCAAATCTGATTGAAACGATTGATTTGTAAAAAATTTTTTTTAGATTGAGAACGTAGAAGCATCAATTTCCATCATCACCGACGTATACTGCAAAGGACAAAATTGATTTTTTTTAAACTTTGTATAAATTTTAAGATTAATTATTTCGAAATTTCTGCACTTTATTCTTTCTGATACGACTCTTCATCTCTATTTTCAGTTCTTCCTTCTTCCCTATTTCGTAAATATTTCACCTGTTTAATTCCTTTTTCTTTTTTTAGTAATCAGCTCTTCTCACTTCTATTATTCTTTCGACTTATTAGATGTCCCATGAAGAAGATGCTGTTAGTTTTTTCTCTTTTTTTACCATTCCTATGGCACTCTTTATTTTTTGATTACTGTCTTTTGCTGTTTATTAGCATAAATATTTAACGAATCCTTTTTTAATTTAGCATTTTAATCTGAAATCCAATGGCAGTATTTAATTACGTCTTATTGCAAAAATGGAATCAAAAAAGGATATGTGTAAAAACGATGCATCTTTTGGCAGGAAAGAATTGTAAAAAATGAACATTCGATGTTCTGTCAACAATTTCAGTTTTCTATAGTTAATTTTTATCCTAACTACTCGTAACTCTCGAGATTTTCAGTTTCTATCTTTTGTTGCTTGTTATGGTAATGGTGAAATCACAAGTACAACATGCAATCATCAATAGTTTCAACGGTAATGTCATCTGTGTCAACAATGTATGCTACAACGCAGACGGTGCATTCGTTTCTGGTGGCAAAGGATGCTATGTTGTTGTAATTTTTTGTTTCACTCTTTCATTTAATCAAGCAATTTTAATCGATGATCGTTTTCGGGTGACAATAACAAAAGGTATTACAGCCTTTGGTTAACAAATTACAGACAATAAGGGACCATTTTCTTCCGCTTCATTTATTCTTTTTTATTTTTCTTGATGAATTTTGCTGAAAATAATTGAAATATTAATATACAAATTTATTATATGCAAAAACTAAAATTAAATTAAAGACATTTTGTCTATTTACAACCTTCTAAACAAGGGATGAAAAAAATTGATATTCAGAATGGTAAAATTTATAAAGATGGCGTGTATTTACGTAATATGACACCGATGGATTATCGAAAATTGGAAGTCTATAAACAAGAAGTAAATCGTTGGAGTAGGGATCTTGAAGACAGCATTCAACGAGTCGGTTTTCTTCATTTTAATTTAAATCTTATGAGAATCGAAAAAAATAGGCGATATAAGCTTACTTTTTGATGCAAGAATAATAAAATTATTATTATAATTAATACAATTAGTTTATTTAATGCAGAACTAACACAAATATTTTATTATTATGCATCAAATTATAAAACTTTTCAGAAATATAATATTTTACAACTTCGCAACATTCTTTAGTGGGCTTTAGAATGCCAATCAATCAAATTTTAATGCAATCATTTTAAAATTTGTTTATACATGATGAAAAAAGGAAGAAAAAATTTTTTCTTTTCTCGGCTGTTTCTCAGTTTTTCCGCTGTGACAAGTTTCTTTTTTGACTTTTGCACCGGTACGAAATTTCATTTGCCTGAATACTATTACACATTGGGGAAACAAAAATTTTTAATTGAAATTTTTTTCAAAATTTAAAATAATTCTTGATTTTTCACTCATGCAAATATATTAAATAATTTCAAGCAAGAAAAACTTAGAATGATAGAAATAATAAATAATTCGTTCGCTAAGTGCTAAATGTTAGCGAAATAAAGTAAACCATTTGGAAGAAATTTATTTCAATATTTTTAATGTCAATCATAAGAATTCATTTTCGAAAATTTTAAAAATTTACTAACAATTATAGAGTTTTCCGTGGGATGTGCGAAACCCATTACATACTCAATTTCCGTGGAATTTCATATCCGGAGCTTCAAGAAGAAGACGTCATGTAAAAAATGAAAATCGCCACAGACACAAACGATTTATGCCCTTTCCAGCGGTACCGTATTTGTGTTGAAATATCTTTTATTGTAAAAAGGAGAAAAAAATAAATGATATGTGAGAAAGTAAAATGAATATGAAAAAGTACCAGCAATTAGAAAATATAACAATTTGAAGTGATTTATTTGCATAAAGCAATAATTTATTTGATCATTAATTTTTTTTTTGAAAAAGCCAAGCAAAACGAATGTTAAAAAATGCTTTATTGAAAGAATGATTTATGAAGAAGAAAGAGGAAACAAAATATGTTGCAAATACTGAAAATGGAAAAAAAAACGTGACAACATTCAAAAAAATCGAAAGATTGAAAAGATCAATAAAAACATTTCCAAATGATAAACATTATGCATTCTACATATGACATATGACGAATTAAAACGATAAACTTTAAAAATGTAAACTTAATTACTGCATGATACTACTATTGTGTAGTAATGGGATACTGAATTACATTATATTTAAGCACTGTATGTGATAAAAATTATACTGTTAGTCTTCAAATTGAAAGTTTCACTAAATTAGCTCATATATTCGTGTTGATGAGTAATTTTGATAATTGATATCATTTTATCAATCACTGAATGATTGCTCGAAATATTATTAATTAAAAATTTTCTGCTTTGCCTTACGATAATTTTCTTGTATAAATGTTAAAACTTTCTTTCATTTATTTGTTTGATTGATTTTGCAAAAAGAAAATTTGCATTCATTAATTTGTCACATTTACAATATATTACATTAAAAATACTTGTAAATATTTATTTCAAGTAGTTTCAATATGACATGAATTTTAAATACTATAATTTCTAGTCTCCATGTAAAGACGAATTTTTTATTTAACATTCAAATAAACTATATATTTTGTATTCTATTGGTGATAACAATTATTAGATTCACTTCATCACACAGATGAGAGAAAATGATCGACTTATTCCTTCAAGACACCACAATTTAATGAAATCTATTATGAAATTATCATAAAATCCTTGTTTTGATGAAATTTATCACCTCTTTATGAATTCTTCCAAATTCATTACCATCATGGCAATAAAGAACATTCTGCTAATCTTTCTAAGATAATTTTATAATCAACCAGAGCGTAAATTAGTGAAATGATAAAAATTCACATGCATTTATCACTTCGTTTTATATTATTCAAATTTACATTTGTTGGCATTTTCGTTTGCAAATATTCTTTGTTACTAAATAGTTTTTAAATTATACAGTGATAAATTTCAATGATTATATGGCAGTTATGGAAAAGAAAACTATTCATAAGATAAATCAATGAGGAGAGTGATTATAAGGTATTTGAACGATGTCACAGATCTCATATTATCACCTTGACCTTAAAATATGAATTTCAGTGCATTGCTCATATTGTTCACATCACACTTCAGCAGTTGCATTATTTCAATATGTAACATTCGAATTCTAATTAGTATTGTTTAAATCTCAACTTCTTGAATTAAGAATTTGGCAATAATCGTTATTTTTCTGCCTATTGAAATTTTTTCTAATTCATTAAAAAGTCTTTCACATAACACATAACTAAACGCAAAAAAGTTAATATAAAATTAACCTTTTCTTTCCAAACTAAAATTTTATCTTTTAAAATTTATTTTTGAAATTTTATTATTGCAAATATTTAAATATTCGATTTTATTGTAGTATTTTTTATTATCAATATTTTATCTTTTATTTTCATATTTTATTTTACATTTTTGTAAATAATTTTATATAAACGACAGTTCATTATTTCCCATAACTCATCCATTCAAATTTGCTCCAAAAGGTAAAGTAAAAGATGAAAAATAAAAAAGCGCATAATTTGGAGATAAAGTGATTTTTGCTTCAAAAATTTCAGTTTTCCATGGTGGACAATCACAAAAATGCTTTTAATCGAGCTCGCATTACAATATTTATATCGCTTTTTTTGTTAACAACAATGATTGTTATACACATATCGTTGTTTCTACGAATTGAGCGCGCAAAGCAATATTTGCAAAAACGAATGGCAATATTGGAGGTGTAAACTAGGAAATTTTTATTTAACGAAGTTAAATTTCAAAAATTTCCTATTAAGATTTTGTGATCATTCAAAAAAGTAATAAATTCGAGTAGATTAGTTGAAAACTCTATTTTCAATTGCTGCAATTAATTATGATAAGTGCAGGTAACAATAAAATTGTTATGTAGATTCCAATTTCAGTTTATAATTATAGGAAACACGAAAAAACATTTGGATAGATATTCTTGCATTACGAAAAAGTCAAGCCATAAAAAGAGGTAAATTTAATATTATTTAACATAATTTTAATTTATTCATCTGCTTCCTTTTCTCTTCTACTTTCTTTTTCGCGACGTAACTTGATAAAAGTTGTGATAAAACATTAAACTCACTTAAAAAATAATCATATTACTTTCTCAAATTTTATAATTAAAAATCTTGGAGAAAAATGAATCTTTATCTAATAAGTTCGATTTATAGAAAGTGATGATAACATTTGATTGTAAAAAAGTTTTCGACTCTGAAAATATAGCTGTTTTCAGACGTTTATTCGGAACATCTCATGGCGGGTGAATATCAACAATGCGACTCATGCATTAGTTTAGAATGTCCACCTGGACCTAGAGGACCACCAGGCTTAGATGGAGAGTCTGGTGCAGATGGCCTCCCTGGAAGACCGGGTAAAGCGGGCATTGATGGAATTGATGTATTGGATCACGCCGAACCTAATTTCCCGTGGTTAGTTCCTAATGTTGTCATGCCCTTCAATTTGATGTCTGTTATCTGCATTAAAGATATGAGGTAAAAAACTTTGTAATTGAGAGTGGAGGATAATAATACAGGAAGTGAAAGCTAAGGTTGGAATATAATTAGAGGAAAGGGAAGACAGAAAGCAATTCAGGTTGCATATTCTGCAGGAAGTAATTCAGGTTGCATATTCTGCAGAAAGTAATTCAGGTTGCATATTCTGCAGCAGGTAATTCAGATTGCATATTCTATTTTCCATACCTTCCTTTTAACATACATTTTGAAGAGATGTGTCAATACTTAATGCAAAAATTTGAACAATTCAGTTTAAGAAGAGCAAATTACAGCGTGATTTGTCCTGCAGGACCACCAGGCAATCATGGACAGCAAGGAGAACAGGGTAGACCTGGTGTTCCTGGAGAACCCGGACCACCTGGCTTGCCTGGTAAGCCAGGACTACCTGGTCGAGTAGGACCAGCAGGCCCACCGGGCAGGCAGGGTGAGGAGGGCGACGCTGGCATTAAAGGACCACCTGGTGATGACGCTATCGGTGGAGTAGGTATTAAAGGGCCGCCTGGACCACCAGGACCGCGTGGTCCTAAGGGTCCTCCTGGACCGAATGGTATTCCTTCCAACAATATGGGGCCTGCAGGACCTATCGGTGAAACAGTGAGTTATCATTTTTTTTTTTATATAAAAGCACTTTAAAAGAAAGTGTTGAACTATTTTTCCGCATAATTTTTTAAAAAGAAAACTCATTACATGATTTATTAATTTTTCCAGGGACCTCGTGGGCCGCCAGGAAAGCGTGGTGAACCAGGACCACCAGGGCCAAGTGGGCTGCCAGGCGAAGTGGGCTTGCCAGCAGGACATTGTGAATCATCTTGCGGTATCCAAGAAATGATAGCACCATCTCTTATTGAGTTGGATGTCTAATAAGTTTCCATACAATAAAAATGTTCCATAAACTCAAAACTTCGCTAATGATAGATTTGTTGTGTCCGTTTTATCGAATCATACACTTCTTGAGGAAATGCACGGTACTATCAACAACGATCGGTTATATTTACCTATTTTACTTTTATTTGTTCACTTCTTCCAGCCGTAAATGTTTCAGCATTAACAATAATGTCTGTTTTCGTTGTTGATATTACTTGATATACATCACGTCATATACCTGAAAAAATGTTGAATACCAAGCTATTCGTATATAACGTTGATATATTCTATGCAAAACATATTGTTCATGGTATTGCTTAATAAGAAGGAAAATCAGGTAAGAAAGTAATGAGAGAAAGAGAGCTGTCAAGGAAAGAAGAATGTGACAGGTCATCTCGAATGAATCCTTTACGAACTAACCATTTCATGTCATTCTCGAACAATGGTTGCAGTTATCATATCTAATACAGCTGAACAAAACTGACCCTAAATAAATGTTTCTCTGAGAATAAGTAATCTGCGCCGATCTTGATATTCAGAAGAACTCGGAATCTCTCAAGGACTGCTCTCGACAACTATTACTTTTACCTCAACTTTTCCCATTCTCTTTTCCACCACAGCACGCCAGGTATCTGACGGCTGGCCGGTGTTTGGAGTGGCCATCAGTATCCAATAATTGCGGGGTGTGAGCGGAATTTGTCGTTTGGTTTGTTTCGGGAAGATGTTTTTTTATAACTGTCCAGGGTAGACAAGTATAAATGACCTTTGAAATAAATAATAAGGAGCGATATGAAGATTGATGTGACAAAGTTAGGCACCATGGACCATTTTCTTTTCGTATGTCTCTTTCATCTTACAATGTTGTTAGCATGTATCTGCTTCTCCGTATATAACCAATGGAAGAGAGTGATGAGGTGTCCATGTTTTATCTACTCTTGATTATTCTGTATAATATCAGGTATATGATAGAATTAAATTAGAGAGAAGAAACGATTTTCAATTTGGAACAAAAGGCGAAATTACTGATATAAATGCAGTAAATGTCATTATAGAATCGCTATCGATCTAATTTGTCAATATTCTTAGTACATATCATTATCATCAGCTGAATAAAATCATTGAGAGTTGAATTATAAACCTGACTACTGCCAAAGAACAAATAACTGCCAGGATTAGACAACTCAAAAGAATAACAGTGGATCAGGTTTGCTTCAAAACACTACCAAAAGTCATTCTCAATCAACATAAAATATTCAGAAAAAAAAGAACAGAATGTAATTAGACACAGCACGAAACGTGCTAACATTAAAATACCCAGTAACCTAAACCAATGTTAGCAATATGGCAAAACTCTTCAATAAAATAAAACATCGATGCGGAAGTATAGCCATGATCCAAATTATAACCAAAGTTATTGACTTATCGCAATGAACTAAATTCAGATAATAAAGCAGAACTCAATAGAGGTTCAATCAGTGAGAAGATATTCAATAGTTGCTTCGGGGAGGAAACTGATACCAGCTAACGGACCAATCATTTTTAGCCAAGTAAATTTGATAATTTATTAATTCATTACTCATATATGATTACGCAATTATTTAATTTCAGCAATATTTATATCTGATTTATTCCCTAATTGCCTGTTTCTGTTCTTTCTGATGTCGTCCTATAAGTTGTCATCATTTATTTTCTCATTTCTTTATTGCAGAATATGGAGAATGAATTAAATGTCCTTCATATTCTGATTTTCGTATGCATTGCATTTGGTCCTCTGTGGATTATTTCTCCGAAATTCAGATATTACTTCAAAGTAATTCTTTATACGATTTGCCTAATGATGGCTGGAACAATTGGAACATGTCTGTCACTACTAAATGGAAGGACACCAAAAAACCATTGGTAAATATGTTTTATTTCTGATGTTTCTCTACATATCAAAGTTCTTTTTTTATTTATTGCCAGTATTTATTTCTGTTTTCATCATTTAACATCTGTCAATCAAGCTGATTAATTCGAAATAAACTTTTTAATAAGTCTGATTTACGCTATTGTTCAGTTTAAGATAGTAGATAGGGGAATAAAACATAGAATAATGATGAGATATTTAATGACAGCTCAACTATGTCAAGATCTTGTGGAATCAAGAAAAAAAGCTTCTTTCCTTAAAGGAAAAACCTCTCTTTTATGTGCTAAGACAGTAACATTCAACAGTTAATTTTTTTCATCCCTTTCTATCCGACTTATAAGCAGTAATTAGATTTGCAAAATTTCGTTCTATCTATAGAAATCGTTTGTGCAATCTCAACCTTTGGCTTTGTATATTATTGTTAATTAAAGTTTGAGTTAGCTTTATATGACTAATTTAAAATATTTCGACAAATTCGATCAAAGCATTTCATCTTTATGTGATAATAATATCAGTTGGATAGTGTCAAGATTTTGAACCTCAAGAAACTCTAGAAGGCATTTCTTCTTATTTATAATAACATTAGAAACAAAAGCCGTAGAGGTTTGAGCTAGATTGCGAACTGTAAAACTGAGTGGATTATGTATATGAATTATACTATTTTAGGCATACATTTCGCGCTTTTCAATTATTAACATTTTGGTGTGGCATATCCTATGAAATACGCAACCGGAATTTCATCGAAACCGATAATTCATTTATTATTATTGCAAATCATCAAACTATGCTAGATGTTTTAAGTATGATTTATTCTTGATAATTTTTTCCTTCTTTTGATTATTTGAAATTAATTAATTTTTGACAAGCAAAATGGAAAAATTTTAGAGTAGCACTTAAACTTAGATTTAAGGGAATCAGATTTTAATTTCAAATTCATTTTAGCAGGTGAAGTTTTAGTAGAGAAAAAGTCATTAGTTAGGTGATTTCCAGTGGATCATTTTACTTTATTTCAAAGGCCATGTTTTTGCAGGTTATATTCGAAATGCTCAAGAAATAGTACTAATGGCTGCTTTCTTTGCATAAATTGTATGGCGATAATTCGTAAAATTCTTAAGTTGTCTTTTGGAAAATTTAAGGAATCGGGTCCATATATAGTATTAACATTTTAGGATTGCGCTTTCAGCGAATGATTCGACTAGGTTATGACTAGGTAGCAAAGAACTTTTTTCAACTTGAGTATATAAATGCTACGTAAAGTATTTTTCAGCTCTAACTCACGTTTGGCCCGAGAACTGCGTTGTTTTATTAAAGAGTAGTTTAAAATTTATGCCCGGTTTTAATGTTTGTGCGTATCTCTGTGAAGCTATTTTCATAAATAGATTCAGCAAAGTCGATGCGCACAAATCAATTGAGCAAGCGATCAATGCAATACGAAACCATGTAAGTCTTCGGATTATTTCACTTTCGACACAGATTTTTTCCTTTTTATTGCTGACCGTCCAAATGTCATGATTAGAAAAAATAATTTTTTCATCGAATCCATATAGAAGATATCATTTAAATTTGCGCTTTCTATTACAACTGCACATCACTTCCCCTTTTTCCTTTTGAATAAATACTAAGGTGTAATATGAGTAGAAAGTGAGAGGAACTAACTCTAATTTGCATTGGTTTTTATTTTCTAAAAAATCACAATTTGTGCAATTTCAGAGAAAGATATGGATATTCCCAGAAGGAACAAGAAACACAAGTGATAGAATGCTCCCCTTTAAAAAAGGTGCTTTCATTATAGCGCGTGAAGCCAGCGTATGTCATTCATAATTTTTTTCCCTTTTTTGAATTGTTAAAATAGAAATAGATGGTTTTTAAAGCTTTATTCAGTTAGGCAGTTCATTCTTATTTTCAGTGAATGAGATTGAAAAAGCGAATATTCACTTTTCAAGTTAACAGCATTACCTATTCTCTTGCATCTAATTATATTTTTTTGCAGGTTTCTAATTATATTTTTGCAGGTTCCAATCGTCCCAGTAGTAATTTCATCATATCAATCATTTTATCGAAAAGTTAGATTTTATATTTAATCTTTTATTAAACTGTTACTCCTGCTAATGTCATATCTGTCTAGTTGAAATGTCTTGTTATAATAAGTTTATGATTTGTATTAATCCCACTACATCTTAAAACTGTAAGTAGATCTTTTTTCATTCATTCCAGGCTGATTATAAATTTGACTGTAATGGCCGTGTAATAATTGAAATTCTTCCTGCAATTGATCCATTTGCATATTCCGATATTGACAGTGTGAGTGAAGAATGTCACAAACAGATGGAAAATGTTTATCGAAAAATAAGCGATGAATTATGTCCAAATAGGGAATAGTCTCGATTCCTTTTTACTGAATGATTTTATTATTTTGTTTTAAAAGGATTAATTCCAATTGTTTATAATTCACTTTTATGATTAGCTTTTTTCAACCTTGTACAGTGCATTATTTGGATATTGTTGAGTGCTAACACACATGAATACTCATAAGCTTCTTGTTATTTTTTCTTTGTATATTACCATTCTCTGAAAGGTTGTTTGAATATTAAGCATATCACTTTCTAATTATTCTCCTTTCACTGTCCCATGAAGTGCTGCGTCGGCGATTATAATTCATACGTGTACCTCATTGTTAGCAATATGATATTACGAACTTATACATATTTATTGCTTTTCTTCTCTTCAGCATTAGTAATGCTAGGAACTTCTAATGTTCAATAGCTTCATAATGTCTTTTCAGGAACAATGATATGGATTTATTTCCTGACAGAAATGAATTTTGACGTTAATTTTTGCAAGTTAATTTCTTCTGACGTTGTATATTTTAATTTCTGTTTGTTTTTATATGCTTATTTGAGCAGTATGAAAAATGAATAGAACTCAGTTCATAATAGTTAAGAACAAATCAATAAATTGCATGAGATTCAAGCTTTTGGGACGAAAAATTAAAATTTATATATCGAATGTCTTTCACTAGGAACTTGCAGTAACATTGTTTTAAAGAATGTTTTGCGGAATTAATGGAAGTTCGGCTATCTTTAATTCGAGTTAGACATTAGAAATCGAAAAAAAATTTTTTGATGAAATTGGACCTTGGCTTGTTGAAGTTCAAAATACGATAAATTAAATTTCGTACTCATTAATTACGTATTTCCTTCTCGAATGCGGTACCTTCATTAAAAATCTGCAGAGAAAAACTAAAGATCAAAGTTTTTCGAAAGATAACATGTTTATATTATAAAAGAGAAGAGCTGTTGTGTTTTTAAGGTAATGTATAACTTATTTGCTGCTAATATTTGAGTCATTTACTGCAGGAATTTATTTCATTTACTCTCCAAACTTGAAAATGAAAAATATTCATTAAAAATCCTAGAAAACTTTTTTCTATTTCTATAAATATTTATTTATTTAAATGAAAATTTTTTATTTAAATTGAAAAAATTGTTTCTCAAATTTTCGATATTGAAGAATTTTATAAATCAGAAATTTTAGCTAATGTGTTAGCATCGATTGCAGTTGTTTACTCCACAAATTAGAACATCTTTATTGTTGTCAGTTGTCTGTTTGTTATTATTTCTATCAAAGGGATTTTATCATTTTTGTTAAATGTCCAATCTTATCATGCTATTAGTATCTTCAATCTTTCTTGGATTTACCACCAATAACTGTTGAATGCAAAACTTTTTAGCATGACAATAATTATGCGAAAACTAGCTGAGATTCTTTGCAGCACGAGATTATTAAAAATGAGTATAGGAAAACTTTCAAAGCATGCGGGTCTTCTTCCGGACAGTCTGAGCTATTTGTAAAAGGAAATGAAGAGGAAGTGTAAATTGAATGGAAATTAGCTCAATATTTATTATTCTGTAATTTAATGGGTAAACAGAGAGGTTGAAATATGGAATGAATCATTGTACGATTTAATTTATAATCATCCATCCATTAAATCATCTCTAATTTGTGTTTTTTTTTTCCAAAAATTTCACCAAAACAAGCATATGTCATCCATTACTCGTCAAATAGGACAAATGATCTGATATTTTTAAAGAACGACACGAATTGAACAGACAAAGTTAACGTGAAAACATCATTTGGATCACAGTAAAATTATAAATGATGGATGTCGTCAGTACCTCTTATTAGCTTTTTCCTATCCAATCTATAACGCACTACGGTCGGTACTGACAGATGCTTCCTTCCTTGTCTCTAATTAGTGATGCTTTCCATACATGATAATTTAGTGATATTTTCCACATTCTACTTAATCAGTACTCCAGAACTTGGCTAATGATCAATTCAAAAGTTTTGTCAGACAGCATTCTCACTTTTTTTTCATATTCATGCAGTTGCCAAGAAAAGATGTGTAACGTATATCAGCATATTAATAATTACGGCTGTCAATTCTAAGTATAAAGCTATTGCTAGTAAAATTTCTTGCAATCATTGTTTCTTTTCTTATTTATGAACTTCTTATTTATATATATATATATATATGAGAAATTTGTCATGATTATAATTGAAATGAATCAAATTAGCCGATTCACAGTGTCCTATTCAGCACTATTCTTCTTACTGAGATTATCATATTAATTATAGCAGTTGCTCGTGTAATTGCATGATAGCAATTTCTCATGGTTTTACGCTTAAGACAAATTCGTATTTTATACTTAAGACAACAATTCCTATTTTAATACATAGCAAACATTCTCGCATTCATATTATTTTCTGATATATTTATCAAGCCAAAAATATGGAATCCGAACTGAACGCGGCGATTTGATAATTGAAATGGTCTGATATTTTTCGATATTTTGTCCGCATAAAAATAGCATTAAAGAAATTGATTTCTGCGTTCTTTCCCTGTCTCCAACTTATTAATGCTTTCAATTTGTTATGCTCAGTGATGTCTTATAATCTATTTAATGAGTAGTTTAAAACTTGGCTAATGATCAGTTCGAAAGTTTTGTCATTCAACATTCTCAATCTCCTTTCATATTTATGCAGTTACTCGGAAAAAATGTGCATTAAAATACTGCTAATTAGTGGTTTAATTATAAATTATATGATTTTTCAAACTGTTGCAAATTAAACTTCCGGTAATTAATTGCGTTTGTATTACGGATTTTTCTTTTTCTGACTTTGGTTCTTACAGATCTTGTTTTTCTGCTTTTGATTCTTGCGGATCTCTCTTTTTCTTTTTATTCCTCAAATAAATTCTTAGTTTTTTTCTTTTATACATTTTCTTTCTTTCATTGTAAGTTTTACAAAGCTGTAAGCTATAAAATTTTCAGATTTATTATGAGCATTAATTTATGTACAGAAGCAAATGAGCTGGCTCACAGTGTCCTATTCAGTATTATTCTTATTACTGAGATTATCGTATCAATTATAGCAATTGCTCTTGAAATATGGATAATATTTAAGACAACAATTCATATTTTAGTACATCAAAATACTCGGATTTTGATTATCGTACATCAACTCTGGCTTATTTTTCATTGTATTTCAAGGTTGTTTTTTTGTCAAATGTTTGGAAACTAAAATTCTACATTTTTCTACAATCACTTTCAAACAAAAGGTAATAATGCTATTTTGTTAAATGTTGAATTTTGCACTTCCTTCAAGTCCCTGAGGTGATAGGTTAATCTTGTGATAACATTGATAATATTATCATAAGATTAACCTATCACCTCAAGGACTTGAAAAAATATGTATTAGTGGCATTATGATAATAGATTTTATTCCAGAAGATATCTGCTTCTTTTCCGCTTAATTTTGTGATATGGTTGTGAATGCAGATAATTTATTCTATGTGATTAAAAACTCGAGAAATCTTTTAGCTTTTTTTCATCGCCACAAAATTCCGCTAAAAATGAGAAAAGAAATAACTTCAATGCTAATTTGTTCGTCAAAGTCTTAAAATTGAATTAAACAGTGTCGTTAAGTAAAGAATGAGATGTGTAACACAGATATTGATTGCACCGTAAAGTGTGATAAAATTACTGATGGCGAAAACGAAGAACATCAGAAATTGATCTTTTAATTCTTCTCTGAATACATTATAATATTTGAGAAAAATTTATTATGTTGTAGAATATTTGCCCACATATATGTATTAATGACATATCGGAAGAACTATGTTGACCCCTGTGAGTATATGACATTTCCATGGGAATGTTTTATGATGCGAACACCGATCACTCTGACATTGTTGCTGAATGCGGCTTCGATAGCTGCGATAGTTATCGAGCGAGCTATCGCTACGTACTTCTCGTCGAGATACGAGAAATTCGGCAAAAGTGTCGCTGTTACTCTTGTTATAGCACAGGTAAGAAGAACTTAAATCTCTATTTAATCATTTGACAAATTCTACTTTAAAAATATTTTGTAATTTGAATATATCATGGAATATAAATTTCGATTTTTTTGAGTGCTAATGAAATATAAGTAGCTGTCTTATGACTTGGCTAGAAAATTGATGCGAGGAAATTCCGGCTCTTTGAGATTTAAAAATATAATAGCAACCTGCAATGTTGTCTGAGAATTATTTTGTAATTTTTTTTGACATTTCAGTTAGCGATTGCTATTGGAAGCTTTTTGTTTGTTGTTAGCAATTTTAAATTGTTCGATTCGGAGAAGGTCGTTTACTGTTCGTCAGCGAATGAAAGGAACGCACTAAAATCTGCTATCGTCTTCGGCTTTTATATGACCATCGATTTCATCTCTGCTTTAACTTTTCCAATTTTATTTTTCATCAATAAGGCAATTTTATATTTTAATTTTCCACATATAATATACATCAAAAAAGATAAATTAACGGAGAGATTAACGCAACTATTTAATTTAAGGGAAAAAATTGACTGTAAGTCTTTTAAAACTGCTCCGCGGGGCTGATAATATGATAACAACAAATGGATTATGAACATGGGTGTAACAAGGGATGTTTTAAATTCAGATAGGTTATCAGGGCTAAATTAGCATTGATTCAGTTTTTTCCTCTATTATCTCAACTTCTGAAGTGAGTCATCTTACCTGTCATCCAATCGCATAATTGCAATCCAAAGATAAACAAAGGACTGTTGACTCTCTCGACGATCTTTTGACTTAGCTACCACGTCTCTTGCATATTCATGCAAAAAATCATTTGCTTAACTAACGCTAACTTATCATATAAGTGCTGCAATTTAAAATTTTTCGATTTGGAAAACAGATTACTATTCAATAGCGATCAAGAAAAATGAATCGTCGGTTTTTAAATGATCACCGAATTCATTTCTAGCTTGGACTTTTCACTCAATTTTCCATCAACAAGGCGAAATTGATTAATTATATTTTTAATTTTACTTATAAATGTATATGCATACTGATTTCTTAGCTATCATTCTGATGGATTGGCGTTGTTTCACCTGATCTTCAGGGGATAGTCGCTAAGTCATGCACAGAATACGCGATCTGATTAGATTTATGCGAATTATGAGAGATGAGACCGATTGTGACGCGATTGCTCTCAGATTACTGAGAGGGGAAGGTTCCAATGGTTTTGAGAAACCAATTTTACATTTTTGAAATCAAAATTTTTAAATAAGTAACGAACAAAGGCTCTCTTTTAATTACATTTTGCTTATCTTTTATGCGTTTATCTGCTGATGCAATTAATAAATCAAAGATTGAAAAAACTTCAGCGATCTCACCGAAACAAAATTCACGCCAACTTATCACATCGTTATCAAATTATGGAAAATATACATTCCCTTCAAACATTATCGCCGATGGTGGCATTTCATTCTCTATTTTTAGCATTTTATCTCGGCGCACTGTTTATGTATTTTGCTGTTGACTTCAATTTTTCCCACAAGCAATTTGCTATCTATCTGGAAGGTTCGCTTCATCTTTTACACTCTTAATTGTATTCCAGTTTTTTGGAATTCACAGAAAATATGTGAACGTGGAGAAATATTGAAAAATGAAGTAGAGAATTAGAATAAACTGAAGAAAAAAGAATGTTTTGAATGAAATTAAGGAATGGCAAGAAGTGTAAAGTTTGAACAATATGGAACTATAAATCACACGTAACAAAATGAATTAGAACCTTACCCATTCGCCATTAGTGATTTGATTTATCTATGAATGAACTGTTTTGCTACACGAATTAATCGTCAACATAGGGAACACTTTAGGTAGATATCGCCAACGTGGTTTATCTGCGGTGCAGTCCTCCGTCACCCACTCATCTCCACTTACTCTCATCAAATGCTTAATCTTCATATAGCTGAGTAACTGTGAGGAAGGGAGAAAGGGAGTGACAGATTTGTGTTCTTCCTTCAATGCTATTTCTCCTTTGCATTCGTTATATCAGCTAACTTTAATAACCTTCTTCTGCCACTTCAAACTTCATTTCCTTTCTTTAAGCAATTACAGAGGTAACAAAATATTTTAAATTTTTAAAATGTGGCCTATATGGAAATAAAAATAGAAAATTTGTAAGTATTCGGATGTTTTTTTTTTTCAAATTAAACGTAAATAAAATTAAATTTGGCAGTTTTGCATGATAAGAGTTGGCGGTACATTATGGCTGGAATTAATGGATTGAAAAGAATGAAAAAATCATTTGGATTTTTATTGTGCTCGCTGAAATTTAAAGTTATATATCGGGAACATTCCTTTTACTGAGAACCACAACTTTCTTGAAATATTGTTAAATTGTCGGTGTCTTTCATTTCATAAAGTTATATCAGTGTCATATCAATTGTCCAATTTACTAAAGAAATAATACTGTCAACTTACTGACAATAAAATTGTGAGTTTAAAAAATATCCATACGCGTGAGTTATATGGAAAATGTTACTAAAATTCAGGTGTACAACAAACTCCGATATATGCATTAACCTTACCAATTGCTCTAGTCTGGACAGAAAAGTACGTCAGAAAAACGATCCAGGAAAATCGCCAGAAAGCTATGGAATTGAGAGGCAATGAAGCAGCTAATCATTACTTTGTATGTATTTTAATACATTTTTCATTTAATTTCTAAAAATTAAGTGAAAAAGAATAGCCAAATGACAACGCGAAAGCTATAAATTTTTCAATTGAATTTCACAGTTCGATTTAAAATCTCATTCTAATAGTCTCAAAAAACTTATTCTGTTACAAGTACTCATTTTTATTTCTTTGCAAGCTTAATCGACCTCAAAGTAGCGCTTTTTTATTATTTTTGAAATTATTTTTGTCCTCATATTGCTATTTTAAAATATTTGCCACATATTTTATTATAACATAAAAAAGCATTAAATTTCAACAAAACATTATTTTTAATACATTGTTTTGCAATATTGACTACGAGCAAATTATTATTCATTTTAAAATATTGGTTGAGGAAAAAAATTGATTGGACGAAACAAGAATTGCTATGGAAAACCAGCTGAGCAGATTAGTTTCCCTGTATTGGATAAGATAGACAAATGGATAAGATTTCACTTAGTGCGTTTTAAAAATATTTTTGCAGACAATTTTCGAAGCGCCTGGCGGAATGAATATTTGAATTAGTTAGGCGGTATTAACAATATTGCAACAGTTGGATACCCGAAAGGCGAAAAACGACTTGAAATTATAAATGGAACTTTAAAAAAAAATTTTTTTTAAAACATTAGCAAAATTTGAGAAATTGAAAATGCCACAAATCTGACTGATAACACACGCTTGTCATCATTTTAAAAATATTTCCATTCTAAAATTTCCAATGAATAAATTTCATTATAACTAATATTTTGAAAAAAAAAACAAACGACATGAATGTTTTGAAAACATTGTCATTCATTTACTTTCTTCAGTTCAATTAAAATATTTCTCGAATGTTTCAGTTCATTTTATGTATTATTTAAGGTTAAACGATGTGACATCCTTATTATGATTTTGTTTAATTTATGAATAAATTATTTACTGTATTACTCTTGTTTTATCAATCCTTGAAATTATGATAATAACTACCCTAAAAAATCGGTTGCATAAGAAACAATTTGACCGCAAAAGTTTTTGTCAGTTAGTATAAGAATGAATGTATAAACAGCTTATGCTTTGGTATTTTTATTTAATTATAGACGATGGCCATAAAAATTTAACTTTATTTGTGTAAACAACAAATTATAATCGATTATAACGATTGAAAGTTGACAGATTAACTGATTTATTTCATAATCATTCCATTGCTATCATAAACAATGAAAGATTTGTCGTTTGTTTCAATAATATATTGCTACAATTCGCATTTTGTAAACGTAATGAAAAGTTGTTTTTGCTGACTGAACAAAAAGGAATTCTTTTTGAATGCGTCAAATACATTTAACAAAAAATAGAAATGTTTATGATATATTGTACTTTGATGACTGTCCAACAGACTGTCAATGTCGCACGATCCCGTTATGTGTGCTATTCGCATTTGCCGATTAACTCACCATTATTTTAGATTATTTGCCAACAGAATATGTGAAGCAAATTTGCGAAGCAAAGTTCGAAATTTTAAACTGATCATCTGCAGATTACAATATATCAAAGTTGAGATTATCATACTTTTCTAGTAAGCTTGAGAAGTTTTATTTCAAGCTAACCTTCACTTTTAGGTCAAAACTAAGAATATGTTAATTGAGCTCATTTAATAAAAGCTTCTGAAATTACCGAAAAATGTTGAGGTAAATGCATATTTAACTGGCGCTTCACCATATCAATAATGTTCCGAATTTTCCACCTCGACATTGTATATTAAACTATATTTAAAATTATTTAGCCAATTTCCCAGTAATTAAGGTCAAATTATCTCATTTCATGAATACTGTAAACTTTGTATCTATCATGTCAAGAAATTGTTTCTATCAAGAAATTCCTCTGCAGTTCTATTTGCTTTTTTCTTTTTTCACATCGTCTTTTTTGTCTTCCATACAAATAAACAATAATAAAAACAATCGAAATGAAATATAAAACGAATCTGAATATATTTTGAATAATATCTTTGAAGAAATAAGTACAATATTTCTAGCATGCACAGAATATTTTCGAGAAAAAACTGCCTTTGATTGAAAATCAAAATGATTAAATAATATTTGCACTTGACAGGTGAGAATAGCTTGTTTGTTTTCTATTTTTTGATTAGCAAACAAATCTAAATTAAATCACCAAAGAATTTTCTCTCTTGTGAAAGTTTAAACTTTTTCTTCGTGGGTAAATTGACATTATGACAAATGAAAAAAATGCAGATTTTTGAGAAAAGCTTCTTTTTTTAATAAAACTATTGTGTCTTAAGCATATACGTTACCCTGAGAGCAATCTGGTAGGCCTTATCATCTGCATATCGTGCCGTATTCCTTCGTTCTTCACAAAACTTTAAATTAGTCAATATAAATCAAAATAGATATAAATGGAAAGGATGAATTACTGGCAAATTTTTTTATTAAGTTAAACTGGAAAATCGAGTGGAAGAAAGTAAATATGCAAATGTAGGAGTAAATAATAACTTTAAGAAACATTAGGAAACAATGAACAGATAATTCAACAACCGAAGGACACAAAATTTAGTGAATTGAGAATAATATGTATGCTGAAAGTTAATAGAGAAAAAGATGAACAAACAAACAATGTAACGTATTAAATTTGTTTCTGTAAAAAAAAATTGATCTCAGAATGATAAGGAAATGATCTGGCAGGTGAAGTAATTAATTACTTTACTCCTTTTAGAAGCATGCACTAAAAGCAACATTAATGTGCTGTACATCTGTGTGAATTCTATAGTGGGAAGAAGAGAATTTGCTCACCAACAGCAAGCTGTAATCCTTTATCACTTTATCACTTAATGGAGAGGTCAATGAACGAACTATAATTAAAAATTCAATTGAATAAATATCTTGCTTTGGTTCAATTTTTTATGTTATATTTTTTCAGGCATAAAATTAGGCAGATGATGATGTTTGAGGCTTTTAAATCGATCAGTACATTTCTCGAACATACGGATATTCGATTCGTGTCGACAATTGATCCATCCAAGTTGTTCGATTACCGTTATTAGATAAACTACGTACCGCTGGATCAGTCAGAGATCGTATTGGAAGTGACGCTGTTGGTCCGGAATAAGCACTGAAAATGTAGTCTGATCATTTAAGTAATTCAATAGCTTCAAAAGTTATCCAATTTTCTTTAACTATACTTCGTTTTGAATCTGCTGTATCAAAGTTGAAAATTTCAATTATTTTTTGCATTATTTATCTTCTCCTCTTTCTTTTTTTTTTGAATGAAACTTTTAAAGTTGTTAATACGAAATACAGTGCGACAATATATCATTGCATTAGAGAGAAAGTGCAAAATTAAGAAAAAATAAAGAATTTGTTGCATTTTCAAGAATGTTAATACACATACATGCAAATCAATAGGTTTTGAATAATTAATTCTGAATATGAGAGTGATGATGACAAATCTAAATCTCAGGTAAGTAGGATTACTTACCTGTATATGCCAAAACTGTATGAGGCAAGCTTTTTGTAAGCAGCTAATCGTTTCAAAGTAAACACCAGTCCAGTGAAGCAAGTAATTAATAACATTGAGAGTGATAAGATGAGGATAAGAATTGGCAATGGTATGACAGCGCTGTTGATAAGGCATTGCTCCACTTTCTTACCATTTACTGGAATAAAAACGCAATGAAATATTTCGACTAATATATGTTTTAATTGTGTTAATTTGTATTTTTAGATTCGAAGAAGAAATGTAAGCAAAAAGTATTTATGAGATTATTTGAATAATCAAAACAGAAAAAAGAAGCATTGGAACCTTCATTGCTTTCCATATCATCCAAAATAGTCAATGGACGTGTCAATGCAATCTCATTGATAGCATTTTGTTTACGAAATACTGTAGTATCATAATCATCTTCCAGTTGACGTCTATGGCGAAAACGTAATCGTTCAGCAGTTAAATTCGAATTGCTGATTCGTTTGAAACATTTCTGGAAAGATAATCAAAAAATTTATGCTGCAATAAAATATGGCAAAAATTTTTTTATTCTATTACTTAAAAAATTGCGCTTTGACAAATTTCTTTCTGCAGTTTTATAATTCAGAATTTTTTCTCTCCACAATGAAATTAATTTAGTACTTTACACATTTCTGCTATATAATAAATTTTGATTAAGCAGACAGTTCGTTTGACTATTTAGATAAGGTTTTATCACTCCTACTATATTCCTTTTATGAGATTTCTATATCTCAGATAAAGTTGATCACTTTTTCTTTTAAAATGTAGTAATTAATACCTGTGCACATTCTTCGGTGGTGAGGCATACTTGGACGGTACAATGAGCAAATACTGTCGATTGATTACCAAAACGAAAGGTTTTGAATTTCGAAAAATATACCTCTTCATTGACGTTTGCCAGCGGATCGATGATTTCACTCATTTCATCTACCGGACAGCTGAAAATTGTAAAATCGAATTTGCACAAGGCTCCTATCCTGTCAGTGATTGCGTTAAAACTTATCATGATTTTGTTACCTATCATTACTTTTAAGTGAGAAATGAAATGTATTGATGGAACTTAAGTTTTAATATATGCGCACATAATTTGCTAATGAGCATAGACTATCGTAAATAATCTATTATTATCAAATTAAAAATCCATTTATATATATATATATATATATCAAAACTTGCGTATCATTAACCTGCTTTGGACAAAAGTCAAATGCTTTGCATCAGGTGATGACATATCCTCTCGATCAGAAAACATGCACTCTTTGGGGCTAATCCCATGATAAGCTTCTGAAAACTATCATAACAGCAACTTGTCCTTTTTTTTGTTATCTTTGAAAGCATTTCATTTGTTGCTCCACGAATCAATGCTGAATGATTTGAACTAACCAATAATTTCACACAACTCTGTCATATTTTACCTTGCAATCCTTGCAGATCGCAGAAAGTACTTCAAATTGCAATAACAATAATGATAACTATTAAAATTCTCCAGATTTCAAATTTAATCATCAACATACTGTCTGGTGAAAGGGCGACATAAAACTCAACGATATCACCAAATTTAGCAGCTCGCAGAGGCCTTCCATCAATGCTACGAAAAATCATTTCAACTTTAGGCTTTGGTTTTCCGCCAGTTGATGCAACCACTTCATGACCACTGCAATTCAAGCTTCTATTATTTAATGAATAGTTAAATCGTTCTTAAAATGTACTTCATTTATAGTGTGTAAGGCATAAAAAGCGAGAACACGAAAACCATTCATTTACTAAAACTTCTTTTTTCTCTGCGAGGATTTTAAAGTGAAGAAGAGAAGAGTAATTGGGATTTTACGATTGAATGCACAATTTACACTCCACTGGTCTTAGCATGTGTGCTAAAAGTGTTCAAATGCGTGCTGACCTTTCGGCTTTTTCGAAATACCAATTATATTGCAGCGACCAAATTAATTAAGTTATGATTATATATATATACGAATTGTTATTTAACAAATATTTAGGACGGGTGATTTTATTAAAATTAGAATTATCATACACTAAAAATCAAGTTATTAGAATTCGGTAAATTTAAATTCAAGATAACCTGGATATGTCATTGAATCGTATAGTTTGCACACTTCTCGTATACAGGCAAAATACGTGATTAACACGTATAGTCTTCGATGGCGTAATATCTGCATTATTCTCAAGTGCTATTGTGGTTTCAGCATTACGATAATTTGGTTCCTTAAAATTTTGAAATTTTTTTAAATTCCGAGTGAAATAAAGAAGGACAAAATTTTTAAAATGTAAAAAAATTCAGTCGTATAGTCCAATCAATTTTCAAAATTAAAATTTCCTTTTGTAACAAAACCAAATCAAGAATAGACGTTTCCGCTTCAGTATTATTTTCCCGAAATAATAAATGAAAAAATTCTGGAATGTAAGTACTGTATATTGAAAGATTCTAAAAAACGACAATTAG
Source organism: Acanthocheilonema viteae (assembly GCA_900537255.1). Taxonomy (NCBI): domain Eukaryota; kingdom Metazoa; phylum Nematoda; class Chromadorea; order Rhabditida; family Onchocercidae; genus Acanthocheilonema; species Acanthocheilonema viteae. The sequence continues at coordinate 40,714 of UPTC01000099.1, read as the reverse complement.
TATCTTAAAAGCACCAAAAAAATTGCAGCATATTTGAAAATATTTGCAAATAAAGGAAGAAATTTACAACGAACCAAATCAGTTAAATGTACATCACAGTGATCGCCATATGGAATGGTGAAATTATAATTAACCGAATTTCCTTTTTTCATTGCTGTACCGCATGGCGGACGAGTTTTGTGCTCGTACACGTAAACAACCGGCTGCGCTTTTGGATCTGACATCCAGCGCTGCACGTCCGGATCGGTCTTATTTAAAACCACATTGATAGCATCGGCAGTACAAGATACCTCTTCAACTGAAAATTAGATGAGTGGAAAAATATGAAGTAAATACGATATGAATTGGATATCTGTAGAGTAAGAGCAATTCACAGATAAGTGTTGGATATTGATAAGTGATATTGATAAGTTCTACAGGCCTGTTGTATTGAACGAGTGAATTGGAGAAGAAACAAAGAAACTAAGCTTTCTCTGTTATCATCTGAATATAACATCCATCTTGCCGAAAAAGAATAAATAATTCGAATCTGCGAAGCATCAAATGATATGTGAATAATTTATTCATCAATGCTAAGGATCAATTAAGTTTAATTACTTTTAATTACTTGGAATGCAAAAATTATTTGCTGGTAAAAAGGATTCAAAAGAAATTTGGTAGAAAATATTATATCCTGCATTGTGAATTTAATTAAATTACACAATACTGCAGATAATTGGAAATTTGTAAGAAACCAGAAAAAAATATAAATGTTCACCTTAAAACTTGTTATTTTCTGTATATAAATTGAAAAATTTAATAATGAGATTTTTCAGATATAGCAAGAGATGAATTTTATTATGCAATATATTGCTTTTTAACATACCAAAGCCCTCGGCATTAGCAGTAGTTATTAGTATTAATACTATCGACAGCACCCTTGCTACTCTCATGATTTTGTTCGCTCTGAAATATTTTCACAGTTTAGAAATTGAAACAAAATATTGAAAATCATCAAACGCACCACTCAAATGTGAATGCATTTAATAACTGTTTCATATTCCAATTAAACCGTCTAATTATCCTTCCCAAAACTTATTTGTACATTATTTTTGAAAAACCGAAATTTGATACAGCTCTATAATCGATTAACTATTCCATTATTTCTTTTATGAAGTATTTTATTCTCCTTTAAAGATAAAAGAGAAAAGATTTAAAAGAAAGAAAAAAAATAAATGAAGGACAGGTAGTATAAATTGCATTGTTCATAATATGTCATCGTTTGGGAAGCTCATAAAATATGCACAGGTAATTATTATGGCAAATGCTTCGGTGCATTGCACCTGTTCTTCACGCTTTCCATTTTCTTTTCAAAAGCCTTCCAACCAAAATTTAGTCTCTTTCTCCTTGTTGTTACATTTAAAAATATTTAAAATTTCATCGAATATTTAAATTGAATTTTTTTCCTTTCCTTCAAATCTCTCAGTAATAAATCCATTAGGAATTAGGAAATTTTCAATGTCATTTGAGAAAGATAAAAATCCACACTAAAAAATTAAATATGATAATTCGATAAGCGGAGCAAGTTATCTTTCTTCTTATAGTTCAATGAATGGATAATTTATTTCGCATCACATTGGGTGCAGTAAGCACTGTGGAATAGAATAGTTATGTTTCAATTTATTCGAATTTGTTGATCGAAATTCCAGGAGAAAAAAGAACCAAAACCACTAACTTCTTTGAAAAGTGATGCATATGTTTTAAAAATTTGAAAAATGAAGCTATAATGAATAACAAATTTAAAGTTTTATAAGTCATTATACGATATAAAACACAAAAATAACAATGGAAAAATTGTTCAAGAAAAATTATCACGAGAAATGAAACGACAAAAGCGGTAATGACTTTAGCAATGGATTGAAGCCTTTAAAAAAAAGTGAAAATGATGGGTGTTCTTTGGAAAGGACAATAATGTGTGTTGTCGCCGAGCGGCCGATGATCTGCGAAATAAATCGGATGGTGGTTCATTTATTCAAAACCGATAATGTGTTGTATTTTACTCATTGTGAGAATGTCACCCTCAACCTTCGTACCCAAATGTCCGCCGATGAGGACATTTGGGTACGACGGTGGAGGGGTTGAAGGTAAATGATTACAGCGGCCTTAGCGACCACTATTGGTTACCACATTCATGTCTATAAATTCAATTCTGCCTTTGTTGCTACGCTGAATAATAATGAATAATAAAGCATATTTGAACATCTGTAATTGCCTTTTTACTTCTCGTTTCAGTTTTTTAAACTTCAGTAAAAATGAATTTAAAGTATCATACACTTCTGAGATATCAGTAATGTTTATTATGTTTTAGGGAATAGCATACTTAATTGTATTAATCCTGTAGAAAGATATATTACTTTTTTAAAAAAATTAGAAGTAAAATTGCAAGAAAGCGCATACGAATTAAAATTAATAAAATGAAAAATGCGAACTGAAAACAGCAGTTCACTAAAGCAAATGAGTCTCAGTGAAATGAGCAGCGATGTTTGGAAGCCGAAAATTAATTTTGGTTGAATATTGAATATTGATATTCCATTTTATTGATCCTCTCACAGATTAATTAGCATATCGACGTTAATTAGGCTGTAAATGAATTAATACTTGTAGTTCTATAGAGCAGTGATTAAGAGCGCTTGAAGAGTGTTCATAATTTATTTGTAACAGAGGATAAATAAAAAGGATCGTGAAAGAAAAAGAGTGTTATTATTCGCGGTATCCTTTTTAAAAGGTACTCTGTGGATTGATTTCCTTGGGTTTTTATCTCTCCTCTGACCTTAACCTTTCATATAAAATAAATATCATTCAATTTTCCTTTGTTTGTACTGCTAGAAGAATGAAGGATATTTGTTTTCCTCAATTATTCCAGTAATCCAAGCAGAGAATTAATAACACAGTTGATGCACTGTAATATTTTATTCGCACAATCAGAGAATTTCAAATTTTGCATAATTATTGAGTTGAAATGGTATGAACTTGCTTGTCATCCATCCAAATGATTGTGTTCTATTAAAGTGCTCTTATTTCGAGAAAAGCGGTCAAGTGGTATGAATTCAAATAGATAGAAAAGCGGAGGATTGGAAAGAGTTATAACCTTGGAGAACTGATATGTTTACTGTTAGGTCTAATGAAAACAAACTATATTAATTTTATTACAAGATACAAGCGAAAAGAACTCATATCTTATAAATATCGAGAAATGTTGAAGATATCATAATAACGATACTGACGTTAGCTTTACTTTCCGATTTCATCATTTTAAGTTTTGAATCTAATTATTGACCTTTTATTTGAATGCAAATTATAGTTCCAATTACGCTATTTATAAATGTCATTCTAAATCGTCATGATATTGTTGTGTTGATATCACGAGTATCTATGGAAATAAAATTATCAACAAAATAATTTATCTCTTTAACTACGAAAAAATATCTATGATTACTTCAAATTTACTTATTGTTTATATCTTATATTTCTTCTTCTAATATATTGGAAATAAATTTTTAGCTCAAGACTTGACAAATTTAATTTTAGCTTGATATCTATGTTTGTGATTGAATGCAAAAGTCAAATCATAAATTATATAAATTAGTGCAATTTAATTACAGTCATTTAATTTTAAAATTTTAAAGAACTAAAATTTATAGCCTATCACTGCATAAATTAAGCTTATTATCATATCATATGCTCAGCTATCCAGTAAGTTACTGAAGCAAGCTTAATGGGAAGCAATATATAACAATATGATAATTACAATCATGAATTTCCCGAATGAATATAATAATCATTATCATAAATTTCTCAAATTACTGTTCTTTTATTTAAGTTGAAGCATTTATAATAGTCATATAATCGAAATTTCTGACAATTTCGCACATTTGAAATAATCTGGAGACTACGGTATTAGAATTTATGATGATCTAAGGAATTCATAAACAAAATTTGTGATATTCTAAAATATGAATTTAATGATTGAAATTTAATATTTTGCCATTTTTAATTCCATCTTTTAATTCGCTCTCATATTGTGCATATATATTATGAATACGTCATTTTTGGTTGATTGGTAAGGAAACTTCATGAATTTAGTCTTTTTTATTTAGAAAAACAATTTCTCAATAAATATTAGAACAGAAATCCTCCGAAAATGCTCAAAAAGCACTATTATTTATACGTATTATTTATTGTTTTCGGTCTTGACATAGTTTATATACTACAACATAATATCATTCGGCCTACCAATAACAATACTCGTATTCCGTGAGAAATTATTCAAACAATTTTATGAAAATAATACTTTGTTTATGTTATTTTTATGTCGAATACATGCATTAAATTTTAAACTACCAAATACCATAAATTCAATTTTTTGATGATTTAGTAATTGTAATAAAATTCGACTTTTGTGATTTCCGATTTTTTTTCCCTTTCACTCGACGTTTTTCTGAAGGTAAAATAAAATTTTTCATATTCTTGCTAGATTGAAGAAATAATTGATTATTGTAGCTATTCAATTTAAATGTAACTATCAGAGCTTTACATCATTCAAACTATCCTCGCTGTTCGTTGCTGTTAAGATAACATTGGATAGATCCTTAACACTGATAACATCTTCTTGTTGAGATAATTTATTCATACATATGCCATTGTTGCTGCTATTGATTGTTTGTGATATTAAAGTTATATTTGCTCTGTCAGCATTCTTTTCTAATTTCTCGTCATTCATCGCATTTCTAATATTATTGGAATTGATGATCGATGCATTTTTAGCATTTGATAAAACTGAAATGAAAATCAAATAATTACATAAAGTAAATGAAAGTTATATACCAAAAGAAAAAAATTAATTAAATACTTGTGTGACATGTTGACACTAATATAATAAATTTAGTATTTTGGAAATTTTAGAAACTAATATGAGAATCTTTTAAGCATTTCCAATAATAATTTTATACCAATTACATCAGCTTTCTTCAGCCTTAATAAACATTTTTGAAATATTATAATTTTAGTATTTTTGCTAAAATTTTGCAATTAATATCTCCCACAGCAATATCCACATATTTTTCTACACTGATTTTTACTTGATACTTATCATTTGTAATTATTTCTGCTCAGTAATGTTTTTAAAAATTATAATTAACTTGTTTGATTAAATACCGAACGAAACAACAATTTAAAGTAAATTTTTACAGGAAGGAGGATCATCGTAAAGTCTTTTTCTGGCATTATAATCCATGAAATCAGCTTGCAGTTGAATTAAACGACGTTGCGTTTTTCGTGAAACGTTAGAATATTTTTTCGAACACGATTGACTTAACTAAAATAAAACTTTTTATAAGAGAAATAAATTTTTTTGTTTAGAATTTAGTGAAGTTTTGCAAAAAAAATTTCAAATCAAATTTTATTAAAAAAATTTTTTTTTTGTTCCGAAAAACAGAGAATAGAAATTAACCTGCCGGTTAAGAAGACCATATAATATAAAATTTGATGCAGAATTGATATACGGCAATGCATGAACTCCATACATGAAATAAATGAATGATGAATTGGGCATTTGGAATTCTGCTGGTGGGAATATTTCGAGATAAAGTAAATAAAGTACCGATGTCCAATATGGTGTCCTGAAATTCATTATTACCAGTTCAAAAGATTTTCCCCAATTATTTCCATAAAGTTGTAAATAATTATTCAAAACATTTTCAGAAGGTTTCAAAAGTTAGGAATTTTACAAATGATAGTTGAACATAATAGATAATTCAGATAAGGTGAAGATAGCTGAGGCACTTATAAAAATGTTACATGAACAGGTAAAGTTGCTATCCGAGATAGACAGCACAAATTAGCATATTGAAAAGACAGATGAATCTTTTATAAAAACAAAAAAGTCTTTTTAAGCAAAAAGATCGATAGCTACGAATTATTTTATGCACATGTCCTAATTAAATAATTTTTTCAATGTCATTTTTCCTATACTACTACGGCCTATTATGGTAATTCTAAAAAATAAAAGGTCAACATTTTATTAGTAAATTAGCTAATACAGCAAACCAGCAAAGGAAATGAAACAAGCACAAAAGAAGTGTGTAAGTGGCAATCCTTGTGACCGGTATTCTCTCTTCTATCGAAGATTTCCGGGAAAAAAAAGTTTGCATTCCTCTTCGTTGTATCATTCGATTCTTTTCAAACAGCGTTAGCAACATTCGAAAATAAAAAAATATCATCATTAGTAGTGGAATGAGATAAGCCTAAATGGAAATTATAAATTATGCATATTAATTGAAACACGATAAACTGAAAAATTGAACAAAAAATTTAAATGCAATTATAGTTGGGAATCCAGTGCACTGAAATGTATTACATATATATCTTCCTCCTCTTTTCCTCCCTTTTTTCCTCTTCCAAAATTTAAAAAGAGTTATTCGTAATTTGTTTTCAGTTAATTTTTCCCTAAAACAATATTCAGAATTTAAGTAATTTTAACTTAACATTGAATACAACATTTAAAACAACGAATCCCTCAAGGATATACGAAGAGAGAAACTTACGAAAAAGAAACAGGTTAGACTGAATAATATGAATAGCTTATTATCTAAATTGTCGGCACATTTGAATAAATGTAGCCGTGTTATTTCATTCTTCTCTTTGTTATAACTTTCTTGAAGAATTATTTCCTGTAATTTTAATTTTATTAAAAGCAATCATAAAAATAAAAATGAATAATCTTTTCATTGTTGCTAATATCATCTTTCATTTACGACTTTCTATCATTTATCTGTGAAATTCTAAAATATATTCTACTGTTTTTTTCTTAAAATTAATTAACTTTTGTTATGTTTTATTTTGCCTTCTATTCATTTCCACTCCACTTTTTTTACAAATCTCTCAATTTTATTAGCTTTAATATTCTTTTTTGTTTGGCTGACCAATAGCCTTGACCTCTCATGTTGTAAATTGAAATAATGGAATTCAAAAAAGGTTAAATCAACTTTTGACTGAGCAAAAATCACGATGGGACAAAGCATAATACATGTTATGCAGAACATAAATGTTAGCATAAAATAAGCTGTTTTTGTTTTCCGCAATTCAACCTGAAATAATCGAATGTCTTTCAACACAATAACTGTTTCTTGAAAATTCCTGAAATAGAATATGCCAATTTCTTAACATGTTAGGCATTATATATTTAGATTCAGCGGGTCCAAATTCCTAATACTGTTGATCATTTTAACTATAATCTGATTTTAAAATCGAAATTGTTTTTTAAGACAAATTTAAGAAATAAAAAGATTTTTTTAAACAAATAAACTACCTTCAGTGGATGGCAAACACCGCAGTATCGATCTATGCTAAAACACACCAAAATGAAAGTGCTAAAAATTTTTCCACTATGTTCAAATAATCGAAATAATTTGCAAATTGCTGTTCCAAACATCCAAAATCCTAATATCTAAAATGTAAATTATTTAGCTTTTCAATAAATAAGTGCTTAAATGAGCAAATTGGAAATGAATAAATGGATACTTGATCAATGATAGTCATCGGTAACGGCAACATACTTATGAAGTCAATGATGCTTAACACACAAATATAAGTCAAAGTAGTATTTTGTCGAGTCCTGCAAATTTCATTTAAAAAAGGTGCATCAAAAAATTGCTAATAAAATGGGAAATTTAAGGAAATTAGATGAATAACAGCAGTTGTTCTATTAATCTTTTCATATCTTCAAGATATTTGTAAAGCTTAAAAATACATTATTGATTTTTTGGACATTTATTTTACTCATTATATTAACCTATTTTTCTAACCTGGGATCAACGGATCTAACGTGGTACACAACAGCTAAGGTAGCAGCATTTCCACAAGTACCAACCACAAATAAGAATGCATAAAGTAATGCAATAGCCATCAAACCACCGTTATTATGATTTGAAAACGGTAAATGATAAGTGATTTTAACCTGTAAAGTTTTATTTCGGATCAAATACAGAATTCTAAAAACTTCCTAACAGCATCAAAAGTTCTGAAATTTGGAAAAATTAAGATCAGTAGTTTTAAAAATTAAAAAGCTGAAGGAGTTTCTTTCATCTCCGTTATTAATAAGTTATCAAAATTTTGGGATACAAGAATATTTATTCCAGTTTATCCTCATATTTTATAAAATTGAATTTAAAAATTTTTTATTATTTTGAAAACAAAGCAAATTAAACTTTGTCAAAGTCGATTTCGTAAATGGTTTTATTATCCATGAATTCGGGATATTATTTTCAAACGATCAATGGAACAATCTTCACATATAAATTGTAATTTTGTGGAAATAAATTACAAATCTTAATGTAATCATACATTTCCATCGCTGAAATTAAAATTTTACTTCCTCTTTTTGCTAAAATCAGAAATATAATAAAACGAATTAACTAATGAATTAACTGTAGAAACTCGTATGAAACTTTATTATAATGTTGAATTTGTCATCTCAATGATGTAATGTTTCTTTAATAACACAGCTATTTTTAAGCATAATTTTATGCTTTGCAAATTTTTTTAATAAAAATAAAATTTTATCGGATTATTGTATATAAGTTTGTCTACAAGAATTAAAAAAATATTTGAAAAAATGAATCTAAAATAAAATATTTGAATTTTTCAGTAAATTTTATTTGTTGAATATTACTATTGGTAGTAAAGTTATTAAAACGCTCGGAATGGAAAACTATAAAGAATTTTGGTAAATTACCATATATATCTAAACTTTTAAAACTTAATATATTAACAAAAGTAGTTCGTAATTTTTTTAAATCAGCTACGAGATTTGAATTTGTTTTGATATTATAAATCGCGCAAAAATCCGAGAAAATTTTTAATTTACATTTCAAAAAATAGTCGATGACATGATTAGTTGTAATCACGGGTAGCATCCAATTTCAGTTCAAGCTGGACCAGTAAGAAAGTAAGTTGAATCAGAAAATGCAGTACTTGGAAAACATCACGAAAAATTCGAAAATTACCAAAAATATCTGAATGATTAAACTGTACTTGAAATTTAGATATTAATTTGGCAATTGTGGAATATTTTCCATTCCGAACTTGAAAAAAAAATAAATTCGAAGGCATAAAAACGTAAGAATATGAAATGAAATTTGAATGAAATTATTGGAAAATCTTAAATAACAAGAACATGTAATAAAAACATATGGTACTTTTATTTCTGTGGGAAATCTGTTATTTATAATGCATTTAAAAATATATTTATTATAATACTGACTTTTCTAAAATGATAATTCAAACTTACAGCAAATAGTCTCAAAAAAATTCATTTCAAATAATGTTAATAAGTTGATAAAATCAGCAGCGTTGCAAATTCTGAAAAGCAATTTATCTATTTTTTAGATGAATAATAAATGTATACGATATGATAGTTAGTTATAAATAGTTCTGATAAACAAAAATTATCCGGAATTAAAAAAATATCTGTGCTTTAGATTTTTACATCTTTTTATTCAAGAAAAGCAATCATTACTGAGTTCACTATGCAAGCAAGACGAAATGTTTTTTATAAAAACCTCCGTTCATGAATGCACTTTTCTCATCTTTCATATTTAGAAAACGAGAACACTATATTTCTCATATAACTTATTAATTTCTAACATCGATTTCATTAATGATTTCCTAAATATTTAACTACCGATTTCGACCATGTTAATTATCGAGCCTCAAAATCAACTCATGTTTGGTTATCGATTTACAATACTACTAATTACCAAAATCAATTTAATGATTACCTATCAGTGAAATAGAATATTAGTTAATGAAAGAAAGAATATTAGTTAAAGTTTTTCAACGAGTTTTTTTTTTTGTATTTTGTTTTAATATTCTTTACTTCTTGGCAGTCTTAATACCTCGAATGGTATATCATAATTTTAAATTGAAAAGGCTAAATGAGTTAAAGGGCATATTTATCGACTATTTTACTGCTGATATTTATGCTAAGTCAATTAATAAATATATATTTGTATAGCAAATATTATCTGCATTTGTAAACAAAGACAATTATTTACGAAGACAGAAATTACAGTATTACGTTGCATGAAAGATTTTATAAATAATATTATTTATGAGATAATTTGAAATCTATGAAAGCAGTTTCATTCAGTGTTGAACAGTTTTTGATTTCTTGGAAGCAAAAAGTACAATGATTATTTGTAATAATATTAGTATTAAAAGCAATAAGTAAAATTTGAGGGAGGATCTGAAAATAATGGGGATAAAGCAAACAATAGTGGATGACATTGTTATTGAATATGTAGTATGCATGTGGCATGAAATTAATTCAAAATTTGGGTAAGGTAATTTCAAAAATTTAATCTTAAAATATTTGTTAAAGTCATTCATGCGAATACATTATTTACCTGTGCTAATAATAAGAAAAGCATAGAAAATAAGAACAGTTAATAATAATAATGAACGATAAAGATTGCTTTACCCAACTGTATTTCGATTCAAATTTTTTCAAAATTGCTTCTCAAATCCTCGTTTTTAAAGAAAGTAATAACAATCACAGATTACTGTTTCGTGATAATGCTATTTTCCTACCCCTCTTGATCTCCCTCCTACCTTCACTTTCTTTTTACCTTACTCTTTTGTTCAATTATCTTGTCTTTTTTGTTTTGAAATTTTAAACTAAAACATGGGTTTTATAAAATTTTCTAGAATATTGATTCGATTATATCAGAGTAGTGATAACATTTTCCATTACAATCACAATTATGTTGATGAAAAGAATGAAGAAATAGAAATTTAGAATACGATATCAATGGAAAAATATGTTCAATCATTTGCTAGATTGAATTTTTCCAAGATATTTAGCAATTAATAATTGAAATTACCAGTTGATTTTTATTGAACTCACTCAATCTCTTACTTTTCTCTTTTTTTCTTCTCCGACATTAATATCATATCGCACTGATGATCGGATTTATCACCATCTCCCTGCTTTTTCCGTCCTTCCCGGCTATTGTTGTTTTAAAAGAAATTTTTGCAAATATAATTCGGCAAACTAAATTTCATTACGTTTTCGTGAAATGAATGTCCCTATGTATGGTGTTAATATTTTCCGATTATAGCCAAATGAAATTTGACTAATATAAAGATTTTATCAAAATTTAAATAAGCCAATGATTAAAGCTAGCATAAAATCATACAAAGAATGTACGATAATGAAAATGTTACCAATAATATCAAACAATAATAAATTTTTCCAGTGTTTTAAAATGACAAGAGCTTGAAAAATTACCAGTTTAATACAAAGTCACTAAATTCTATGCAATGTAAGAAAATCTGGCCTGTTAAATAAGTAAGTGATAATGATGCGAAATAACAATGCGAAACAATAAAGACTGAAATATAAAAAATTTTTAAATTATTTTTTTTAAACCCAATTCAGTGGTTAAAATAAAATTTGATAATGAAATAATGTGCTTTTTTCTCATACATTTTATTATAAGTAGTGAAACATTTGAGAAAATTTGAATTAAATATAAGTGAAAAGAAATTGATATTAATGCGGGTGTGGCGCTTTAAGCCGAATCCATTAATTAGTTTTCTAGAAGAAGCTATTAAACAGTGAGTTTAAGCTATTGCTAGAAAGAGATAACAAAATTTCTTAATTTAATAGAAAAAAGAGGTAAATGATTTCTCCTTCAATTCAAAATAGGGCATAAGAAAAGGCATTTATGTCACGAATTCAACAATGATTTTATGTAGATCTTTTGTCAGATACTAAGTTTTGAGCCATTTTCTTGTAAGACAACACTGTTCAATGTATGAATTTCGTTTCATATTCAAGAATTGATTTTTTGAATGAATTTATTATACTTAATGCTACATGAAAACTATAAAAACTATTGCACACTTATCAAATTTCAAAATTTAAATTTCTTTAATTAAAAATAAAAAACCTCGCTTATTTTTAATCATAAATAGACATTATTTGAAATTATTACAATTGCAAATACTTTCAGAATTGGTTTTGAAATTATATTCTTTTTATGCTGAGACCTTTTACAGACATTCAATTATTCGATTTTTTTTTCTTTTTCCTTTTTTTGTGCACAGCATGAAATCGTTTAAATCAATCCAACGAAATCATTGAAATTCGACACAAACAATTTTTACATCAAAGAAAACTTAAAATATTTTTACAGTAAATAAAAAAATTATTTGTTGAAAAATTACTGCAACAAAGAATGGCATTTATTTCAAATATAAATAATTTCTTTACACAAGAAATTTTGCGTCGTCACATACATTATTTAGAACAGACAAAAAGGAAAGAGAGGGAGAACAGAGAGGAAGAGGAAGAAAATTAAAATTGTTAATTTATCAAAGTATTGTTATTTGAAGAAACATCTAAAACTTATAGAAAAAAATAATTTAAAATGCACTATTTAAGCCGAAGCTCATTAAAATTTATAAGAAAAAACGTCTGACTATTTTTGGTCAATATTTTTTCTTTGCGATTTTTTTTTCAAATTTATGAATTTCTAGTGATTTTAAAACATTGTCCAATAATAATCAACAACAAATAAATTATTTCCAAGATAATTACTTTCACCACATTTTTTTTATTCAAATAAAAAATCGCAAATGAAAAAATTTAAAGATTTGGATAATGCTACCATATTGTCAATAATTTAGCTAATAACACTACCAATAGGAAAAATGTTCAATTAAATTAATATAAGAAAAGTCCAAACGTAAAATTCATCTTGTTAGTGTCGATGAAATAAATGTATTTTTAGATCAGATATAATTATTGTAAGTTAATAACAAAAGTAGAAATACTGCAACATTGAAAGGTTGAGTATTTCTTTTGTCATGAAAATTTTAAGCGAAATTTTTTTGAATTTAACTAAAATAATAAACTTTCAAATAAAAGATATAAAATAAACGAATGAAAATTAGTCTACTGCAAAAGAGAAGACAAAATAAAAAAAGGAAGATATTGCTCAAATAATTGCTTTCATAATATGATAAAACAGCATGTAATTACTTATAGGAATTTGCATAAATTTAACTTCTAGTTGACATTTAATTTAAGTAACGCCGACACCTAATTGTATGAGAAAAAGAGGCAGTATCATTGCTCGGATATCATAGCAATCATCATTTTATCCTATGAACATAATGCTTTCATTCTCTTCTGTAATAATATTTCCGAATTCAATTGCATTCATCTCATAGGCTTGTTTAAAGTGCAGCTTTTAAATGAAACTATCAATTTTCTGTTTTTTTTTGAACTAAACTTTTTGCAATTTTATTTTTAAAAGTGAACTTTTTGCAATTGAAACATAATATAATTTTTTTAGAAAATATGGTTTTTTAGAGAAAAAAGTTTTATTAATGAAATTCATCCTTTAATTATCCTTTAATTTAATTTCCTCAGTCTCCCTCATTTTTATAAACTTTATCATATGAGAAATTAACGAAGATTGTTTTATTGCATTGGAAATAGAGGAATATTTGATCAGAGAAAATTGACACCATAATATTGCTACCTGTAATCTAATGCCAAGCATGACATGAGCATGCCTATTATTCAGCCTATATTAGGAATAATTTTGATAACTATCTTTCTACTTCTATTAACTTATTAAGGTGGAATATAAATAATAACGACATCACACCTTATATGTTAAATCTATGAGAACGATTAAACAATAATGAATTCAAATTATGATTTTGGAGAGTTAAAGTTTAAACTTTCAATTTGAAGAATAAAACCTTAAATTATGGCATTTTCCAAGTTGCAAATAATGATAATATTCTGGCGCATCTGCAGAAAAGATCTGACAAAGATGGAAATGTTTGGTTAAATATTAACCCTTTATATGAGATGTAAAGCGATGAAATAATTATTGGTTTAAACTGTTCAACATTTTTTAGCGGGTAAGTTAATGAAAATATAATGCAGCAGTGCTAAGTGAACTGTAAAATATTACTTACAGTTTAATCCCACCGTACCCCAAACTGCAAATTGACCCAAAACAACAACTGTTGCATTCAGAGATGTCGCCGTTTTCTCTATCAGTGACAATATTTAGGGTTCTGATTGCAATCTTTCAGCTACTGGTTGACCTCAAACTTCGGTAATTAAACATTTATTACAATAAATTCAATAAACACGATTAAAATATCAATCATGCAATTTCATTCATATCAATCAAACATTTAGTAACGATATCATAACACAAAGGAAAAGGGGGACCAAAAGCTGTCCGATATGGTCCATACAACCTCTTCGTGGAAACCCATCTTCATATCTTTGAAATCCTTTGTGCTTAGCATTCTCATCCTCATCGTAGAAGGAGGATCATGGACAGTACTGCGCTTACGAGAATTAGCGTCTTTGTTAGCTCGTATGAAATGGAGCTATTTCGAAATTCATCGACAAAGGATTAACAATTTTAGTCCATATTTTACGTTATAAAATACATCCACAGCTTACATTACATGCAACAATTTTAACCCAGAACAAAGGAATTACTTCTCTCTGAAATTTCAATCTAAAACAAAGGAATTAATTCTTCTCTGGTACTTTTCGTTTTTCAGCGACAAGAGGCAAAAAGATAGAGATTTGTACAGTATAGAATGTTAATCTCAAAATAATTTCAATACTTGCTAGCAAACTTGACCTTTAGATAGTTTTTTCAGAAACTCTTCAGGTAATTAGACCGCTCATAGTCGAAAGTAATAAGATACAATAGAAGAATTTCGAATTTTACTTGTTAATATCTACTTCAAACCAATAATGACATTTATTCAATTTTCTTTTGTCTGTCTGAAGCTCTTAATGCTAATTGATTAGCTAAATTTAGAGAAGTCAAGTGTGTGCATTCATATGTACACTTATTTCTTCTTCTGCGATGATTCTTCTTCTATTAACTATATTTGTGTTGTAACAGAAATTTTTGCCACGGACTTAATTACTGATTTAATTACTGATTCGGAGTGCTTCTAGCTTATTTAATTTATTTTAATGTTGCAATCCAATACAACTTGAATTTTTGATTTATTCCATTGTGTTTCAAAAAACGTTTATTTTAGTTTACCAATTAATATTTTTCGTCCAAAGGACATGTGAAAGATATTCAATGTTTGGTTATTTTCTAATTCTCGATGGAAAATAACGTTTAGAATGAAAACTCTAACTTACCGGAACAAGAAAGATTAGAATTATTCAGTTCAATTTGATTTAAATTTATTGCAGCCCTATTTAGGATTTAATTTCAGTTCCAAGTTTTCGACTAATTTAAGCTTACTTTTAGTATCAAAAAGGTATTTCCTATATGCCAAATCTTTAATAAATTTCAAAAATAAGAAAGGATAAATTTGTTAAAAAATGAATTTAGTAGAAAATGACTGTAAGATTAGGAATTAATTTAAAGTAACGTTAGGATTAAGTGAGAAGCGGAAAGGAAAAGGCATAATAAATTATTCTGATCGTTTCAAAAAGCTGTGCAATACATTGTGATGTTTTACGCAGTTTTCTCTCTCAGCAGATATTGTTTTATTGTTAGTTTACTGATCAATTCCATACCGGTCATTGCCATATATATTTTTTATTTTCATGTTTGTTTATAAAAACATTCACCTATTCACCTATTCATTTGTCGTTTTTGTTATTTACTTACTTATTTATTCTCATATTTAAAGTAGCAGAAAAGCCTTACAAAAAAAAGCTTTCACCGATTCAATTCCAAATGTTGGCAACAACTAACTTTCTTTGAGTAAAGTTATGCCTTCAATTCGACTTTCTAATATATTTTTGCGTTTTTGCAGTTTGGGTGATCAGAAATCGCTACATTTAGCTGTTCATTAGAATTCTGCACTGACACACTTTGAAAATTTGACGTCAAACATTTTACCTATTCAGCTCGAACATCCTTAATCGAAAAGTTGATTTTAAACTTTCCCACCAGCACTATTTCGTCTTTTTAAATTCTTCCTAAACATTTGCAATTATGTCATGCCATTTAATGGTAATGTCGCAATTATTGTTGTTTAATAAATTTTTTATGGGAAAAAATTTAGCCTATTTTGGAGTGGAAGGAATGTTTCCATCTTTTGCAATAAACATCGTCATATTAAATATATTAAAGGTGAATGATTTTTGCAAATATTTCTTTATTCCTTTTCAAGTTTAATATAATAAAAAGAAATAGGAAAATGAAAGAATTAGTTCTGTGTGATAATTTGTTGTAGTACAATTTACTTTTTTAATTTGGAAATGTTTCTTGTTTATTGACTGTTTATTCAGTTATTCTAATATTCACGTTGTGTTACTAGTTTGAAGTTATTAGTTTAAGTTATTTGAGTGAATTTTTTGATAAAATTTATACATGAAATATATTCTTTACTTTGGGTTTAACTTTTTTGTTTTTTCTATTTGTTTATTTTTTTTTATTAATGCATGGAAGAAAAATTCATAAGGATTATTCTGAAAAAAATATAAAAAAAAATAAATGAAAACATTCATCAGCAAATAACACTTCCTCTACTGATGGTCTTTTTATCCGCTCATTTGTCAACGATGTACAAAAATGTTTTTTAATATTTCATTTTTTCTTTTCTTTTTTGGAATAAGTGAATTCTTTGTTAAAATTGAATAAATTTGATCCCTATTATAATTTTAAATTTCTTTCAATTCATTAAACTCATTGAGTTTTTTATCATCATACTATGCAGGAAATTCTTCAAATTTTCGTAATATAATTCATAAAATAATATAAATTAAGTTGAATTGTTATTTAATCAAATCCATTAAGTCCTCAATACATGTGGACTGCTTTTTCTATTTTAAGTACCTATTTTAGGAAGTGCTTCATCTATTTTAATTTATAAAAAAAATTATTCTTCCCTTCTTTCCAAGCTTTCAACTAGCAACAATGAAGTATACTTTGTAATAAATAATAAAATTTGAAAGAAAATTAACAGCTCCCTAAACAATCTTACTTTTTATTAAATCATCTCAGTCCAAAAACATCGACAAATTATCCCGTTTATATCTTAAAATTTTGATATTTTTATTAATATTTTGCATTAGCAACAGAAATAAGAAGTAAATTTAATTTCAATGAAATGATAAACAGTTCCAAGACAAAGAAGAAGGAAAGGTGAAAATTTGAGCTAACAGTAATAAAACCAAAAGCAGTGATTTGAATACTTATGCATTATTTTTCTCCCTCAAAACAAATTGGCAGCAAATGACGAATAAAAAGACAGTTTGATCAAATAAGAAATACATGCGGGGTGTTCAGACGGATTCATCCGTATCATTTCATAGACTTCACCAGTAATCGAGATATCGAGAATCATCGCAGAAGGAGAAATAAGCGTACATATGAATGCATACACTTGACTTCTCTAAATTTAGCTAATCAATTAGCATTAAGAGCTTCAGACAGACAAAAGAAAATTGGATAAAACAAAAAAAAACATTGTCATTATTGGTTTGAAGTAGATCTTAACAAGTAAAATTCGAAATTCTTCCATTATCTCAATCACTTTTAACCATGAGCGGTTTGAAGAGTTTCTGAAAACTATCTGAAGCATTAATTTTCTTGGGATAATATTTTTGTTATGTTCTCGATGACACGCTAATGTACTACATTTTTATTTATCTATTTATTAATGTTGAACGCTTTAGTTAATTAATTAATTAATTCACTATCAAAACATTTCATTGTCAAATGACTAACAAGCAATTTCCTTTTAAAATTTTTCTGCAATTGTGCGGAATATCATTACCACACTTCACAATTCTGCTCTATCTGAACTACATATCAAATAATGTTTATTTCATTCTTATTCTGACTGTTATTTACTTATATACTTTTCACAAAAAATGATTTGCATGCAAAGTACTGAAGCAAAAATAGAAAAAATGATAGCGATTGTAAGCATAGTTAATTATTACATTCTCTTTGAAGGTTTATCTTTCATTTACTTTTTGAAGAGTCTAAAATGGATCGTTAATTCACTATTCAGGAATTCATTCTTTTATTTTTGCTTTATTCAACTATTCCAATTCAATAACTGTGTCATTAGTTAGGTGATAGATTTTCTCAACTGATAAAAATATGACAAATTGTTCATTAACACATGTCATCTCTCTATGTAATTTCATGATGTCTAATTAGTCAACGTAAGCTTTTGTCTAATTAATCAGCATTAATGTGAAACATTGTATGCGAAAATTATTGAAAAGGGGCAAATAAATACGAGAAAACATAAATACAAGAACTCATGTCAGCGATAATTTAAATATTAAAAAGAAAACGAAGTCGTGAACAGTTAAAAGCAAAAGTTAGCCGTTATTTTACTATTAGAACGACTAATCAAAGTGTTTCAATTTTTAGACAAAAAGAAAAATATTGTGTAAGATTAATCATGTCAACTTACATGATTAAATAGTTTGATCATTTAATTTATCCCGACAGTTATCAATGCAGCTGTCGATTGATCCCATTATTATTAAACATTTGCGATGAAACTCTTTCAAATTTCCAAATCAAAAACGCAGGAATATGTCTTCTATTTGACATTGGCAAACATAACTTTCGTTTTAGGATTTTTTGAATAATTCTTGGATTGATTGGTGGGATTGCAAGTTTTACTTCCAAAAAAGACTTCAATTTTCAGTATTTCGGTTCCAAATGTATTGCTTCATTAATTGAACTGATACTTTTATGAAATTCGTATAAAGTTGATTTCTGAATTAAAAAAGTTGCTGTGTATTTTAAGGTTAGTTTTAAACTGAAGTTTAATTTGAAGCTCACCAGGTTATGAGCAAAGCCATCTGAAATGTTGCATATTAGTTATTGATAAATCTAAGAAGCTGGACATATAAGAGGGAAGTTTCGATTAGAGGGAAAGCATTTCAGTTCTAATTATTACAAATTATGAAAGTATGGAATGCGCAAATATGACATTATCTTCAAAATTTTTAGCAACAAAAGACAATAAAAGATTCTTCAGTCTCCGAATTCGTTTCCAAGCGTTTTAATTTCACCTTCCAACACCATCATTTTTTTCTTCGAATTCAAAAGATTACATTAATTAATGAAGCATCAAATTTTATTTGAAAAAAAAGTTTATGCATCGATAAGTATAGTTTCAAACAGAAATGGAAAAGTTTTAATGAAATATTTTCTCATTTATTTTACAGACTTTTGGTAATTATTAAACGATACAAGTACTGCCAAGTCTTCAAAGTAAATTGCATTGCCAATAAAACAATGAAATTATTATACTACATGAAAATGAATCAAACAATTTAAAACTGCTGATACCATAAATTGATAGTCTTAGCAATATTGCATAAATTTGATAAGATACCAACAACTATTATATTTGCTTCGCCGCATTGTGCTCTAATCAGCTGTGTTCTTGAATCTAAAATTACAAGAAGCTTTAATCAGTAATTGTTAAAATAAAAATGAAATGATGTAAGATATGACATTTAATGGGTATAATAATAAGCATACTGAAAGTTTGCGATGTTTCATACGTCTGGAACGAGTGCGTATTTCGTACTTCATGTAAATATGTTGAATGTAAGCGACAATAATGAACAATATTACAAGCCCAAGAATTATAAATGATGAATATTGAGACACTAATGCTTGCCTGCAACTTTTTGAAATAATTTAGAATAATAATTTCAATTTAGAATGGAATTGCGGACAATTACGTTGCTTTGTTTTGATCTTACCTTTCACATCGTATAGTTGTAAATTATTTCATTAAATAATAATGCATTATTGAATATTTTATAGTTATAAGTCAGCTTTCATAATTCATAAATTAGTAGATAGTCAATGTTGTTTATGTACATTTTATGATTCACATATTAGTACCACAATTTCTTCAACTTGAAACTATAACAAAATTTCTCTCTATGCTAGTTATAAATAACCTGTCTAACCTGTCTATACTCCGATCACTACTAATTTGTTCTTTCATCGTTGCTTAATTAGTAGCAGTCTATAAGAAGCACAGTTTATTCAAATTGTACTTATAGTTTTAAGTGTTACGAATAAAGCTTTATCGATAGCAAACTATTAATACATTTGAAGAATTACTTTTACAGATGTTTAATAAGCATCTTTCTATAAATTTCATAAAAACTTCGTTAATATCGCAAAACTGAATGTACATTTCAAAGTATAAAATTATTTTCATTATTAAATGATTAAATTTTCTAGTTTCAACCATTAAGTTTTTAGTTTCCAACTATTATGTTTCACTCTCTTATAATAGCTTTACAGAAAGAGAAACCATTTAATTTTTAAACCGCCTCTTTCCTTTGTTATACTTTTTGACAAACCAACAAAATTTAAACCACAAAAACTGGAAACTTCGATAGAACTTTCGGCATGCAAACATACAAATGTGAAGTACTAATTATTATATATAGAAAGTTTGAATTGGCTTTTTTCTTTTTTTAACTCTTAACTATTTTTGAAGTTTCATGAATTCATAATTTATTAAAACACAATTGTTTCAGTAATGCCACGCAACTATGATTATCAAAAAAGTGAGAAAATCAATTCGTGATCGATAAAACTAAAATACAGGTTAAATGGAAACTGAAAGAAAATTGACAAAAGGAAAACTAATTGCAAAAACGATAAATTGCCAATATAGCAAAGTAGCGTAATTTTGACATAATCTTTTTTTTTTGATTCTTTTTTGGCCGTTAAAAATGTAATTCGATAGCGATATTTTATATAATTAAAATGACCACTAAAAATTTATTTAAATACACTCAATGGCATTACATAAATAATAAATTAAGACGAAAAAGAAGCATTTATTTTTTTAGCATTAAATTCTCTAATTTAAATTATACTGTTGATCATACAATAAAACTCATTTTGATTTAATGAAAAAACTTACTCAAAATTGAAAAAATTACTTAGAAATTCACTTTATTGGTCATCGTTAAAAGTATATTATATGATAGAGTGATATATATGCGTCGGTAAATAGATAATGAAAGCATATCTTCCTATTTTTGAAATCATTAAATAACATTCAGTTTTACAATGTTGATAGAAATCAAATTGTAAAAGTAACAGTTGAAAGACAATGTTGAAAGTAACAGAAAGATAAAATTTCAACTATTAATCTCATTTCATTGGTCCGACCTAATATGAAAGTAACGCATGGTTGCAAATTTCAGAAATAAAATTTAAGAATTTTCAGCAATACGATCACAAAAGAAAGTTAGTTACTTCTATTCTACCAAACATGACTTTACACTTTGCCATCTATTAAATTACATGCATGAAATGAGAGTGTTAATAGTATTTAAGAGATAATTTTTTACTTTAATTTTACTTTAAGTTTACGGTTCCCTCTATTTTCCTAAGTAATTGAAAATTGAAAGTAACAGTATTTTTTCTCCAGCTAAAAAATTTTTACGATAACTTATAAGGAAAAATACTGTCAAGAATATAAGCATTGGACATCATAAGCATACTCTGAAATTTTAACTATCTGAGGAGAGGAAAACGAAATCAAATTATTGCAGTGTTCTGAAAAACATTCGTTTAGTTCGAAAAACAGAATGATACTAATTAGGAAAGAATTTAACAATATCTAAATGATTTTTTTTGCAATTTTAGCATATTTTTATGCAAATTCATTTTTTCATCAATCATTTTACACTATTTTGAAAATGAGGAGGAATATCAATCAATTTAACATTATGTTTTATAGTTTATAAGATGGCTCGAAAATTATTTGATATCTTAATATTTAACCTACATTTTAAAATTCTGAAAGTAGCAAATAGAAAGAGAGCATAGGAAAGAATAATTACCATAATAATTTCATAAATTCTAATTTTTTTTTAATTTCATTTTTTCTAATATGAAATATATTCTATTCAATTTTCTCCTGCCGCTTACATTTTCTGTCTTATATTTAATTAAATATTAAATGAATAGCAAATGAAAACTCCATTCAATAATCGTAATGTCATCATTGGGAACAGATTTCAGTTCATCTTTCTTTTCTTGATCATTAATTACTTAGAAATTTAGAAAATTTTTAACTTTTTAACTTTTAATTAGAAATTTCGCCGTTTTATGTTAATATTATGCAAATTTCGTATTTGTAATTTTTATTCAAATATACAAGCGAAACGTTATG
>UPTC01000099.1:7794-18410 GCA_900537255.1 Acanthocheilonema viteae | reverse complement strand
TGATGAAATTTATACTAACCAAAAAGAGTAGATGAAAAGTTAATTAGATGACTGGTCAAGTAAATTTCTCATAGATGGATAAGAATTATTACAATCTTTTGAAATAAAATTTTTTAAAAGCACAATCCTTTCATTTAACAATAGAATCTGCGAATTTTTATCAATTATTAAAGCAAGCTGCCTTGGTTAAAATTTACTTTTTAGCTCAGAAAGTTTAGCCCAAAAATTATTATTAACAATTTTTCATATTAACACTAACACTCACATTTCCCGGAAATAGTAAATTGCAGTCCAAACAAATCATTTTTCAAAACAAATTTGTGATATTAAATATAAAGACATTAATTTTTTCATTGGAAGATTTTAAGAGCTGACGTAGCCTTTCAACGAATTTCAGCAACGTCCAAATCACTGCTTTGAAATATTCTGCTCTGACATTTCAACCATTTCCAAATACTATACCATAACAAAATGACTATATCACTCCATTATCAATTAATTTCTTCATCCTTTCATTTGCAATAATAAAAACAACACAGTTTTTATAAAGGTGAACGGACAGGTGTTCGCAGATGCTACTTGGCTTTAGAGAAGTTGTTAGGTTATTAATCGAACGTTGCCTGCTCAGATGGTTCCACATATTCAAATCCTTTCCTCTGCATTTTCTTCAAACGTGTACTTCCTATATCATCGATTTCATTCAGTTGAATTTTTTAAAAATAGGTGCATTTACAAACATGTTCCTATGTTTAAATATTCATTAAATACTATATTCTTGTCTGGTAATATTCCATGTACTCCTTATTTGTTTCATTGATGTGACCGAGAAATACTAATGGAAATTCAACATTTAAGTAATGGCACTTTTTCACATAGCCTCTTCGTTTTAAAATTTGCAAAAAAGTTTGAAAATCGAGACTGAGTGTTCATAAAATTGCAATTTCAAGCACAAAAATTTTTATTTGCACTAATTGTTTTAGTAGCTGCCAATGCTTCATTTGCTTGTAAGGAACTTTTGCAAGTTCCTTACAAGTCAACAATTTTCTTTAAACATTCTTACATAATTATACATAAATTCCAAATAAATTTTCGGATTTTCTTTTTCTATTTTAACAAAATTCTTGTTTATTTCATACTTTCTCCAAAATTTATAAGTTAAAAAAGAGCTCAACAAATTTAAACGAACTTTTTACAGTTATCAATTCTCTCTTTTTTAATCTTTTTTTTGTTTTACGAATCCATCGAAAAATGTATCAATAATTTATTATTTGATTCCTATTAATAAGTCAACAGTTTTTCTATTCATTCATCACTTTAAAGTTTAAGCTGATTCCTTCTGGAAAATTGCTAACTGCTATATTTCACATTCATACCAAGAATATGATTAATGATGCATTTTTATTCAACATCGAAATATAAAATTCGTTTTATTTTAATTTGCCCAGTAGCAGCTAGCTTCGATGTTTATCGATTGTGCAGGCATTTCAAAACTATGAATCGTTGTTGCTCCTATTAGCTGGAATTGAACAATCAGGAATTTAAAAATCCAATTTTCATATACCATTTAACAACCATTCCATTCGGCATTTGTCAATCACATTGCATTTTACTTCTCACTCCATCCTTCCTTCAATCATTTTTGTCTTTTGATATGACTTTTTTTATTCTTTTCTTTGTTGTTCTTTCTTTCGAAATGAAGGAAATTAATCTTCAAGAAATGAAAAGAACAAAAATATATTTTCAGTGTATATCGCAATATGAAATAGAACTTTTTAAACCTCTGCAAAGTTGAAAACTTATGTTCAATTGTTCAATTTCTCTATCAAAAATTCATTGTTCCAACGATATCAACTAGATAGCGGCTAACTAATTTAAATGATTTTCATTCATTTTCTAATATTTATGAAGCTAATAATATTTTTCATTATTTAGCTATTAGCTTTTTATTTTGTCTATTGCCCAAATTCTTTTCAAGCAGACCATTTTAACAATTTTGTCATATTTTATTCATATCTTACCTATTTATATTCTTATTTATATGATTTTTTTCAGTATTTCTTCTAAGCACAATTTTTTAAAGCAGAAATTTCGTTTTCTCTCCTGAAATTCGTAATTTTCAATCAATATTGATTATAAATTATTCATGTCAGGACGTTTTTATGGTTTGAAGAAAAATGCTTTCACTCCATCATATTTTTAATTGCCTCTGAGTGAAGACAAATGTCAATTCTTCGTCAATTCTTCAAGGTTTTGTTTTAAAAGAGCGCAATACTGTTCGAAAAGATGAAAGTTCAAAGTCATCTTCTTCCTCAGGAAAAACAAAACAACGTTTTTTCTTTTTAATCAATGTGTTCTCTAAAAAAATGCTGCTAAAAAAGGCTATTTTTTGAATTCATATCTTATTCAAACTTATGATATTATTTTCCTCGAAAATATATTCAGTTCGATGTATTTCTTTGGTTTATTATATTCAACCAATAATTTGTAGCAAAAAAGAGGGAAGCAAAATTTTTAGTTTCACACAGCAAATTGCTATTTCATCGTTATTAGTATTCAAAATAAAAAAGTCATTGTTTATGGGAAAAAATTCAAAGAATTATCGAATAAATCCAACAAATGACGAATACTTCATGTTATGTATGATTAAAATTTGCAAAACTATTTTCTGTCAAAATTAATCACTCAATTGATCACGCAAAATAACTTGATCGACATAGGAAATTACAAAATTATCTAATGGAATTAATTACGTTATTTAAGGATGACACGCAAGTAATCATTAGCCTTTTACACTGCTAAAGTCCTCCAAAAATGTGATAAGCACAAAAACTCAAATGTTATTGAAAGAATTTCAATAAAATACCATTTCATTAAAATTATTCTTCCGATAAGCATATTTTCTTTTTTGCCAAGAAAAATATTTGAAGTATTTTTGAAATAATTTTGATTTGGTCAAAATAAATAATATCAGTAAACAGCACTGAAACTTTGATTAACTAATCGATCGATCAGGTTTTAACATCTGTTGTGCCTATCATTTACATCATTCCATCTTCCCTCATCTTTTCAACTAATAACTCTTTATCCATTCACTATTACAAACACATTTTCATGTTCGCTAACATTTTAAAAGTTGATATTTAAGAGAGAGAGAGAGAGAAAAAAAAGAAAAAAAAATTATACGTATATTATGTATATATAATTTTTCATATATAATTGTTGAGATTAATTATTTCTTTGTGTCATTTCCTGTTCACATTTCTTTATTGATTCCAACTTGAATACAAAATTCTCCCCTGTACACATATATCGCATTAGACAAAATATATTACAATGTAGAAAATTTTCAATTCCATCCCAGTCTTCCCATTATTTTAAATTTTCCAAAAAAATATTATGCAATTAAAATAGTCAAATTAAAAGATTTTAACCAATTTAAATGAAAAAATTCGCCAGTATTATAACAATCATTTTTATCACAGAACTTTTGGAAGTGCGTTTCTATAATTTATCCATTAATTTTCATTCTAAGGTTGTCTCTTTTTTCAGCCAAGCTACATTTATGCTAACTTAATCTTTTTTTATCTCTTTCTATCTATTTTATTTCGCATTTAGTATTTCCCCTTTTTTATTTTGATTGCTTTTAGGCTAAATTATGTGAATCAATTTGCGCATCACTTTTTAACTTTTTATTGGTGTACTTTTGCAGATGCATGACGACAGAAGCATTTGAACGAGAAAGAATTTTAGCTACCAACAATTTCCACTAACCAATCACAGTAATTGATGTATTAACTCACTGAAATTCTTTTCCTTCCTAAAATTTATAAATTTTTTTCTTTTCCAAAATTTCTAGCATTCAATAGTTTTACGAGATTATCACTTAGAAGTTTATTATAAGGAGTCAGTAATATTAGATACTGTGCACTTGCGGCACTAATTTAATATTTCCATCTTGACATTTTTTATTTTCATAACATAGAACTTAATAAATGGTTTATGAATTATTAAGCTGCTAATATTTGTAAGAAAAATATAGAGATGACGATTAAGCGATAGAGAAAAAGCAAGAAAATAATGATATAATATGGAGAAAAAGATAAGAAATTAAATGGTGGAAAAAATTACATCTCTACGATTATTTGATTTTTCAAGTAATAGTTCTAATGTTTCAACACTTCAATGTCAAATTTAAAAAAGTTATACCATTTATTTACAACTTATTTGCTTGCCTAATTACTGATAATATAATAACGTGCTTATTAGACTAATACAATAGTATTATCAGCATAAATTTAGGATTGAACAAGAGATAATCATAATTGTTCGTATTATCAATTTTCTTACAATGTAAATATAACTACTCGTTTTTATTCCACCTTTTCTGCCTTTTTCTCTTTGCTTTTTCTGCGTTTATCTGTTAAGAAAATACTTCGCTGGATATTATATCATTATCATTGTTTTTTGCACTATACGATCTAAATCACTGATAGAAGATAATGATGTGCTAAACAGTGCCTTCCAATTAATTTAATTAAAAAAATTATATTGGGTGAGTAATTTTACTTGCTTACCGTATTAATACTTCGAGCATAAATTATCGTTGAAAATATATTGTAATTATTGTCTTAAATATTTCCAATATGTCGACCGTTGTTATCATTATTAGCAGCAATGAAAAGAAGCATTTTTTGATTGGAAAAATAACAAACATAAAAGAATGGAATTGATGCTAGCTAATAATAGTTCTGAATAAAATTGGTTGGCATGAAGTAGAAGATTGAAATAAAATGCGAAAAAGTTAAACTAAATTAAAGCAATAGTATGAAGTTGCTAACAAATAGAAATTTTTAAGATAATTTTTTTGATATTGAAAAAGAGAAATGAAAAAACAGATTTCTTTTACACTAAGAAAAAAGAAAGAAAAATAATTAATTTTCTTTTCTTTTTGCTTTTTTTACTTTTCATTCATCATTAATTAACTTTGTTGTATTTCCATCATAACCTTATTGGTACTGATTAACAATAACGTTAATAAAGGAAACACAGTTAATAGAAATGATATATTTACGAGCAATAATTAATATCAAAATTACATATATTAGATGCATATACTTTGAAATGATTTGAAATGTAAAACAGTAAAAATGTAAAAACAGTAAAAAAAATTTGCAGATTGAAAACATATTTTAGATTGAAGAAAATTAAAACCTACATATTTAACAAATTGGAAGCAGAGAATATATTGTAGATTAAAAAATTAAATATATATGAAAAAAGTAATATTCATGTATTATATGCCCTCGACTTATGGAATTAATTATACTAAATTGAAAAAGAACACTAAAAAAATTCAAAACAAACCCTATTTGTGCAATTAATTCAAATTTAATTTTTAAAAACTGGTGTATTAGAAATTTTGCACAATCTCCCGTTTTTACGTCACTTCTCTTCATCATCTTCTTTATTGTTTGTTTGATTTATATTTAATTTCTTTAATCTTATATTTTTTATGTTTTTAATTGGATTTTTTATTCATTCTTATATCTTTTTTCTTTTTAATTTTTGGTTTTATCTGGTTAGCAAAGTATATGATCTATTCAATTAATTCGATCAAAAATATTACTGATATATCGGAACTCTTCGATTTCAAAAAATAATTTTTAGATTCCAGACAAATATTAAATGCTAATCATATTGAAGCATTTATTTTCAAAGCATAAGAATTAGCGTAATTGAAAACAACTTTCAACTTTTACAAACATAACAATTTCGAGAAAGATGTTGCTCGATTGCTTGAAATCAAATTTGCCACCTCGAAATCATGCAACTCCTCAGTACTATACTTGTTTCGGACGAGTGCATGTTCAAGTATGCATTATTCCAATTATAATAAATCCATCATTCTCAATTAAATCTAATCTGTTCAACATATATTATTCTAAATCAATTATTAAGAAAATAATTATTTATTACAGACTGCTTTACAACTCATTATAATTGTAACATTTGCATGGGACACATTTCGATGGATCGATTTCATCGTCAATCGAGGAATTACTTTCGGTAATTTATTTAATCATCTTTTGACTAATTGAATATATCTCTAATCATTCTTTAACATTACTCAAAAAGCTAACAAAATGTTGCGGTTATTGTTACCACCAGCCTTCCTCGTATCTACTAAAATTTTTTTAGTCATAAAACTGCCTCAATTCTTATTCCATTACCACTTTACAATATACAGTTGAGTTTTATTATTATTGCTACTTTCATATCTTTCAATACACTTACCCTTATTGTTTATTGATTCAATTTGTGATGATATTTATGAAATAATTACTGGAATTCGTATTGTTACAGGATGGATAGAAATTTTTGCGGAAATTTGTAACGCCTTATTCGGGATTTCATTGATCATCGCTTATTGTTTCAAATCAGCGTCTTTCTTGTTACCATACCTTTTCCTTCAGGTTTTACATCACTTTTACAACTAATTTTAATTTCTTAACCGTATCTTTTCAAATTTTAAAAGTATTAATAGGTTTCATCAATATTTCTTCTCATCGCAATTAAAATTAATACTCTTGTTTTCGCCACTTGTTGCATGCTTGTTGTAAAAAAACATATTTAGGATTTCATTAAATTTGTGAAGTACTTCTAAGTTTAGATGAATGTTTTTCGTTTTCAGCTATTCACTCTGGTAGCTTCAATGATTTTATTCTGCGTAAGCGTCTTGACTATAATATGGCCCAAAAATTCTTGGGCGCCCAGTTTCCATACTTATCCACCAACGAAAGCATCCAGTAAGATTCAAATTTTCAGATGTATATTCATTTCTCTGATAAGATATGAATAAAATACCTTTAGAACAATTCTCATTCAGGTTAACTTACAAACTTTTAACTGCAGTACTGATTGTTTCTTTAAAATATTTATAGAAACTATTTTCTCACAAAACAAAAAGGAAAAAAAGAGTTTGCAGATTCCTCTTTTCATCCATAGTAGTGATAATAGGCTTGAATGACTTTTCCAAGTTCACTATTCGCTTAGTATATGAAGCAACTATTTAATCAAAAGTATGTAATCAGTGAGAGATAAAGTTGAAGACTGCATATAATTAAAAAAAATAAAAGCTTTGGAAGGAAATTGAACCGCACTTGTATGAGACTATAAGAGCTGATAAATCTCCTTCATTCATTCAATAAAAGCAAAATAAATTCTATATGAAAGCAAATAAAAATTCCACAGAGAAGAAAATATTAGAATTGATACTATGCTTAAGCAAAACTCTCAGCGGTTTTTACGAGTGATAAAAAATATCAAATATCAAAGGATTAATGTGTAACACTAAATGTTGTTATTAATATCTATTTACAGTTGTTATGAGGAAAATATTTTAAAAATTCAAAAACTTGAGCTTTTTTTTTTTAACTTTTTTCCCTTTGTCAGCAATTTTGCTATATGAATCATTTCAGCTATTCGACTAAACGCTTTAATTTATGCCATATCTCCACTTACTTTTGCGTTGATGTTGATATGGGTGATTCGTGTTTTGTTCGCTTGCTATGTATATTTTAGCGATCGAAAGAAAGCTGAATCAAGTTTTCCTATAGTTTCCATTCAGGCAAGTTAAAATGAAAAAAATAAAGCGTAGAAAATTTTTTATATAGTTTAAACTCAGCCTATTGACAATGATAGATTTATTTGCAATAAATGCTTTAAAATGCGATGTCTCGGGAAAAAATTACATTTCATCTATAATTTCAAATAGAAAACAATTGCCTAGAAAGTCATTCACCTCATTTTTACTGTCAAAGAGTTGCAATTCTTACCTGTACATACTTAGCACACGAGATAGTAACATAAATAAAACATGTATAGGATAAAGGAAAGAAAATGTCTGGAAGTGGTATTTTTCAAGTTAGAAAAGTCTACATGCAAGTGATTTTGAAGTTAATACTAGTCTACTTGCAGAACAATGGTCCCACTACAGGTGTTACTATAACTTCACCAACAGCAGTAGCTGTGGCGTGTATTTCGACCAACTCAACATCATCAACTACATTCTCGAACCCTAACTTTATTTTGCAAGATGAAGGCGGAGAGATACAACAATGACGTCGGTAGAATATGGAAAACTGAAATGTAGCGTCTTGTAAAAGTAAACTAAGAACCAATCAAAAATTTGAAATAAAGTTTACATTGTTGACAACTGAACATTGACAACTGACAGATGGCAAAGGAAAGCTGCTCTCAAAACATCATGAGAAAAGTATGTTCACTGTATAACGCTGTGAAAACAAGGAAAAAGAAACAATATACCACAGATTTACCATCCTAAAATTTACCATTCTTCTTCTTAAATGATCAATTTTAAGACTAATTAGTTGCTACTTGAAGCTATTCATTAAAGTAATTAAAAAACTGAAAAAAATTTTGAGAGTTGAAAATTTTGTAGTTTTTTGGGTAGTAAAACCGATGAAAAAAAATGGCAAGTATGAGAAACGAGAATTCATTATAGAACACTAACCGAAACTTGCACAATGTTGATTAGTTACGCTGCATTCTTGCGATGGCTCAATGAACTACCAGTGATTGCAGATGGATATTTTACAACTTATTCCAAGTTAACCCTCTTCCACTCTTGTTTGACAATATTTCGATATTCCATATCATACCATACGCATTCTTTCTATTTAGTATCCAAATTGGTTACTTGTTTTCAATTTAATCCTTTTGCTCTATCATTTCCTTGCATTATAGCCAGTAATAGTTTAGGCTTCATTTAATGCATGGAATCAGAAATTTCTTAAGTTTTTACAAAATTGAAGTTAATGTGCTTCTTTCAACAACACTATTTATTCCTAATATTGGGACTAACTAGCCAATTAATAAGCACTGTATAAAGAGTTATGAAACTACTCATTTTCTTAAACAGTACTTGATGCGCTATACTAAACTGAACAGCTTATTTTCTCGTCACTCAATTTTACCGCTCGTCTTAGAATTTTCGTAGTCAAATGTTTGAGTGTTTTCCTTTTGCTTATGAAATACCTTACTTTCGCAAATTCTACAAAATTTCACTCCATTAGTGTCTCAAGCATCATTCAGTCACTTCATATCTCAGATGTAAACGAATGACAGATGGCTTACCAAAGTATTCATTTACCTGCTGCAACTTGAGAGAAAGTATGCTATCCGCTGCAACAAACACAAATAAGCAAATAAGTAAAAAATAAATAAACCACAGCACTTGACGATTGTAAATGCTTGAATAATAAGTAATTCTGCTCACATTCTTTTTATACCACATTTTGTTTAAACACCAATTTGCCTTAACCATAATTTCACTCAGCATTATCAAAATTACCGAAATATTTCACATTTAAGAAATTTGGGAAAGCTCAACACTCCAAATGTGTGTTGAATTTGAAATTGAAAATGACTGACAGGAAAATACTAAAGGCAACAGATTAACAGAGTAAGAAAAATCGTTAAACAGGTGCTTGTTAGCGGTATAAGGAAATAGAACATATTATTAACTATTGAGTAGTTACAAGTGGATAATGTACGAAGATATGCAATAAAATAATGCCGCATCCTTCACTTTTTTGCTTCTAAAAATTTGCTTTTACGCTTAGACCTATCCGACTGTAAACATGTACATTCTAAAATATTCAAGAATATAGAACTTCCGACTTGACCAATAATGAACAATTTATCTTACAAATTGAAAAGATAGTATTGCGATCGATAAATAAGCAATAGTGATTACATATAATATACCATCGTTTATGAATGAGAACTTCTGAAAACGACTCAAAACTTAAAATCCAACTTTCCGAATGAAACATTTGAACACAGTGACTCATTTTTTCTCCTTTAATCCTATTCAATGATAACTCAGTTTTGTACTTTTTTGAAAAAAAAAAACAATAGTTTCAAACACAAAAAAAGATCACCTTTTCGAGGCAGCAAGCGCAGCAATCGCTAAACCACCAATTACAGCAATTCCTCCACCCAATATTGCCATGCCAATGATTCCATCTAAACGAATCTTAGATTAAAAGTGGAAATCAATAGAAATGACATTTTACAAAGTTATTACATGAACCCAGAACCGACATTTTAAAAAACAAAAACTGACGATCACCTTTTTTCATTCTATGCTTAATCACATCCTTTAGATCTAATGCTTGACGATTACTTGACTCTGCACTGAGTAAAACATCAACGTATGCAAGAGCTCGATCATACTCCTGAAATTCCAAACTTTTCAACAGAATTAATCACTTTGAAAAAGTACCAAGCAGAAAATTTTACCTTCAAGCGAGTATGTGCTATTGCAAGATAATATACATAATCACGCTTTGATATATCCTCAACTTCTTGCCGCAATAAATCTAAAACATAAAAATCTAATAGAAATACATCATTATTTTTGGTGTCGAAAAAATCGCCGCAACCGACAGTACACTTTTGATAACATAGTTGATAACACTTTTGATAACTCAGTTCGAAATGCATTATGTTACAGTTACTCAAGCATCAATAGCATCAATAACAACAATAATTTTGTCGTCATTAAGACACAATATATACTAAGCATTACC